>PVJO010004536.1:0-108533 GCA_004026905.1 Hystrix cristata | reverse complement strand
TTCTTGAAGTAGGTGTTGATGATCCTTTGGATTTCTGCCGGGTCAGTTGTGACTTCCCCCCTTTCATTTTTTATTGCATGAATTTGGGTCTTTTCTTTCCTTTTTTTGATCAGGTTGGCTAGAGGTTTGTCTATTTTGTTCAGTCTCTCAAAGAACCAACTCTTTGATTCGTTGATTCTTTGTATTGTTTTCTTGGTCTTAATTGCATTGATTTCAGCTCTGATCTTAATGATTTCCTCTCTTGTATGAGCTTTAGATTTGTTTTGTTCTTCTTTTTCTAGTTGCTTGAGGTCCATTCTGCTGTTGATGGGCATTTGGGCTGCTTCCATGATTTAGCTATTACAAACTGTGCTGCTAGAAACATGGGTGTGCATATATCCCTGTGGTATAATGATTTTAATTCTTTGGGGAAGATACCAAGAAGTGGAATAGCTAGGTCAAATGGAATCACTAGTCCTAGTTCCCTGAGGAATCTCCACACTGATTTCCATAGTGGTTGTACCAGTCTACATTCCCACCAACAGTGGAGAAGGGTTCCTTTTTCTCCACAGCCCCTCCAGCATTTGTTATTGGTGATTTGTTGATAACAGCCATTCTTTATGGAGTGAGGTGGAATCTCAGGGTTGTTTTGATTTGCATCTCTCAAATGACCAGTGATGTTGAACATTTTTTCATATGTCTATCTGCTGTTTCTACTTCTTCATCTGAGAAGTGTCTATTCATTTCAGTTGCCCACTTTTGGATTGGGTCTTTAAATTTGGGGAGTCTGATTTTTTTGAGTTCTTTATATATTCGAGATGTTAGTCCTTTGTCAGAGGAATAGCTGGCAAAAATTTTTTCCCACACTGTGGGTTGTCTCTTCGCTCTGTTGGTAGTTTCTTTTGCTGTGCAAAAGCTTTTTAACAAGATCAGGTCCCAGTTGTTGACAGAATCTCTGTTTTTGTCAGTGTGTTCTTTCATATCCTGTATTGTTCTCCTATGTTAACTTTTTTATTTATATCATTTTGATTCTGATTATCTTTTTATAATCATTTCTTTGAATTCTTTGTTGGTTGTTTCATCCACTTTGATATCATTGGAATCACTTACTATGAAAGTTCTAACATTTTAGGAGTCATATTTCCTTGATCATGTTACTTGTATTTCTATGATGATATTTGAACATCTGTTGCATTGGATATTATCTTAGTTACTTTTCTCATTGCTGAGACAAAATACCCAACACCCAAAGTTGAAGGAAGAAAGGTTTATTTAGCTCACAACTGTAGATGTTTTAGTCCATAAATGGCTAGATCCAAGGCAGAGTGGCATGGAAGAGAGGCAGAAGGCAACAAAGGCAAGAAAGGGCGTTTAGCAGCTTCTTTCTGGCCCTATATCTTATCCAGGCTCTCGGGATTAGGGTGGTGCCAAGCCAGTCAGTGGATTGATTTGGTAATCACACGCCCTTAATCCCAGAATCACACACTTAGATTCAGCCACCTCTGAAGAAGCCCCACCTATGACTGTATGAGGCTTTGAGGGCACATTTAGGCACAAACCATGACATTCCACCTCTGGCCCCCCAAAGACTCATGCACATCCCTTTATGCAAACTGCATTTTGTCCATCTCCAAGAGTTGCCAAAGTCCTAACAATTTCAGTATTGCTGAAAAGTCCAAATCCCAAGTCTCCTCTGAGATTTAAGACAAACTCTTAGCTGTACAAAATGAAAATAAACACTTCCAACATGGAATGGCATGAAATAAACATTACCATTCCAAAAGGTACAAATAGGAGGATAGAAAGCAACTGGACAAAAGCAAGTCCAAAACCCAGCAGGGCAAACATTTAAGTCCTGTAGTTCCATGTGCAGCATCTGAGGCAGTCTGTAATAAGATGTGAACTCCGAGAGGCTTGTGTGGTTCTGCCCCTAAGGCACTTCTGGTGGTGGTAACTCACGTGGCTTCTCTCTTGGTCTGGTTCTGCTCCTTCCTTGTAGTTTTTCTCAGATGACCCACATTCCTGGTTTCTCTAAACTTCTGGAGTCTCTGCTGCACCTTCAGGTTCACACTTGCAGCTTCACAAACTTCCTTCTCAGGGCCACACTGATTGGCCTTTCAGGCCTTCTTCTGAAACCTCGGTGGAACCCTTCCTGACCCCACAACTCTTGCACTCTGCATACACCTAAAACCAGGGTCACGTGGATGACGCCAAGTCTGCTGCCAGCTGGCGCAGTAGCCAGGCTTCCTTCTCTCATCGTGGGGTCAAATGTCGGGATCACAGAGTGCTCTGAACTCAACCCCTAGGAACAAATTCTCTAAGCCACCACCATTCTGGAACATGGTGTTCTGGGGCTCTATTGGCTCTTGTACTTCTCGCTGGAATCTCACAGTGTGCCCATTAATGTTGATGTTAATGTCAGAGGAGTAAGAAACCCCTAGAGGATTAGTAAAGGACGCTAATGGATGTGACCAGGGGGGTCATGAAGGCATGATGTTGAGTATTACGTGTGATCCTTTCCCACTCTTCTCTGGCACTCTTCCCCTGCTTTGCTTCCTGGATGCCATGATATAGGCAGTTTTGCTCCACCATGCCATTCTGCCATGAAGTTTAAATCTTGCAGCCTGCAGACAGTGTACTGAATCATCTGATATGATGAGCTAAATTAAACCTTTCCTCCTTTAAATTGTGAGTATTGGGTATTGTATACAGCAACAGAAAACATGACTAATACACATAGTATATGTTTTCCAATGGGCCTGCTTTAGCAGCGTTCTGCCAGGACCACACATGGTCACAAGGCAGATGCTAGCCAGAAAAGTATGGCAATACTTGTTATTTGTTGAGATTTTAGGAGAAGAAAATGCAGGATCTTGTGTTTTTCTGGGCGGCAAGCTCAGATGTAACCTTCACAGGGTGGCTCCCCGCCACAGCATCACACTTTCAGGATGAGAAACGTTGAACATTTCTCAAGCACCATTCTTTCTTCAGCTAGGCTCAGACTGCTTTGATGTTCTGGGTATGTTTTCATGCCGATTTTTTGTCCACTATGGCTTTCCCTCTGCATCTTTCTCTCTGCACTGCTGTGCTGCCCAGCTGTCACCACAGGCAAAAACATAGAGCAGAGGTGCTCCTTCTAGTCCGCTTTTTCAATAACCTGAATATCTAGTTTTTTTCCAAGTCTCTGTCTGTCCAGTATTGAAATTCAATGTGTTCCTTTCTTCATTCATCTTGCTGAATGTTAGCTCTTATGTTCTCTCAATTTTAACACATTGAGAGTCTATAAACTGCTGGCTGACCTGAATCTGCCATCTTCTTTCTTCTATGTTTCCTACATTTTAAGTTCCCAGTAGAGTAGCTTTCAATATAAAATGAGATAATATGTATGAAAAATATTCGTAAGTTGTACAGCATTATACACTTTAAAGATTTTATTACCACACATCATATTATACATCACCAAAATATTGTTGGAAAAAAAGTACATAAAATATATGAATAAAAAGATACATCATGTTTGTGGATCAAATTATTTAATATGGTAATATTCCTCTAAAGAATCTACAAGTTCATGGCAATTCCTACCAAAATTCCAAATAAATTTTCTCAGAAATTAATATGATAATTCCAAAATTAATATGGAAAAATAAGAAACCCAGATTAAGGCCCTCACCAATCTTGAAAAAGAACTACACCTAGAGGATTCATATGTTCTAATTTCAAATCTAATTTAAAAGTCAGAGTAGTAAAGACTAGGTGCACTGGCATTAGGATAGACATACAGATCAAGAGAACTGTAAATCTAGAAATAAAGTTACATTTATGGCCAACTGATTTAAACAAAAATGTTAAACCACTCAATGGGAAAACGATTACTCTTTTCATAAATATTCCTGGACATATTTCATATTCACATATAAAAGAATCAAGTTGGACCCTTTTTTCACATCATGCATAAAATTAATTTAAGGTGGATAACACATCTAAATGTCAAAGAAAAAAAAGTTTTTAGAAGTAACGTTAGGACTTAATTTTTTCCCTGGGCTATCCAGTGGCTTCTTAGCTATGGCACTGAAAATGCAGATGACAAAGAAAAATGGAGTTCATAAAATTTTTTAAAGTGTTTGTCATTCAAAGACAACATATGGAATGGGAGAAATATTTGCAAAACATATGCATTGCATCAAACTTGTATCTAGGGTGTACCAGAACTCTCATATCTTACCAATAAAGTATAAAAATATTATAAAAGTTGGAAAGGATTTGGATAGATATTTATTTCAGGAAGATATACAAATGGACAAAAATACTTGAAATGAGGCTATTATTAGTCATCAGACAAATTTAAACCAAAGTCACAGTAAGATACCAGATAACATTCACTGGGATGTTTCTAATCTAAAATACAAGAAGTATTGAAGAGAATGGAGAGAAATTAGAATCTATAGACACGGTTTATAAGAATATAAATCGGGATGGCTACTTTGGAAAGAATTTGGCAGTTCCTCAAAAAGTTAGCCATACCATAGTCATGTGACCCAGCAATGCCACTCCTATGTATGTACCCAAGATAAGTGAAAACATGCCCATACAAAAGATTATACACAAATATTACCAGCAGCATTATTCATAGTAGCCAATGACTGGAACTAACAGAAATGCATAGCAATTGATGAGTAAGTAACTGTGGCACATTTTGTTTAATCATTCATACAAAGAAATATTACTTAACCACAAAAGAATGAAGTGCTGATACATGCTACAATATGGATGAAAACTTTATGCTATGTAAAAGTAGCCAGTTATAAATGGTCATATATTATATGTGATGTCATTTTCATGCAATATTATCAATAGGCAAATTCGTAGAATCAGAAAGTAGGTTAGTATTTGCCAGGGGTAAAAATGAAGGAATGGTGGGAATTGAATGCTGTACCATGTGGAGTGTCTTTTGGGGATGATGAAAATATCCTGGAATTAGACAGTGATGATAGTTGCATAATCTTGTGAATAGTCTAAAAACTATTGAATTATACCCCTCAAAAAGTGAAGTTTATAATATGTAATCATATCTAAAAAGTATTTTAAATGAATGCAGCACAGTCTTTTCAGAAAAGACAGTGCCTAGCGTGTCACGGGAGTCACAGGCAAAGCTCTTGCAAAACAAAGAAGCGTCCTTTTCTGTGCTTGATATGGGAACAACTGCAGTTTTACAGTTTCAGTGGCCACGGTCTCATACACACTGATGGATATTCGAGTAAAAAGGCTGGATTTTAGAATTGGGGTAAAAACAAATGTGGAAATGTATTTATTTTCCCTCGTGTCCCATTGCCCTATTTGTCTCCCCTTTAATGACTAAGTGATGCAATAAGCGAGGCAATGCATCTGACCATATATACCCCAGATTCAATTTGTATCCACAAGACAAGTTTCCTTTGTTTGTTTAAAGAAATAATTGGCTTTGGCAGTGTTTAAATTAGTAAGTTTAAAAGTTCTCCTTATGTACTAGGAATAATCCTAAATAGTAAAATTATTTTTAGAAATCAAAATTATGTTTGAATACATGTGATTTAATCATATTAAAAATACTTTACTTAGCACTGAGGAAAATTTTAAACGAATGTGAACTGAAAACTATCATGCTATCCTCCAGAATAACTACAAAGAAGAGATAACACTCACTTGAAAATACAGAGTTGTGAGAAAACGATAGACTTCAAATTCAGAGAAGTGTCAAAGTCTATATCTTATTTTTTCTTTGATATAAAATGCTGGTAAGGGGCTGGGGATTTAGCTCAGTGGTTAAAGTGCTTGCCTTGCAAGCACAAGAACCCGAGTTCAATCCCCAGCACCAAAAAAATAAATAAATAAATAAAAATAAAATGCTGGTAAGATACATTTTCCAATACTTCTAAAATTATTAAAATAAAAATTTCAAAAGGAAGAAATTTCCAACAATCCTTTGCTACAGAGATCACATTCATACATTTACACCAGAAGAATTCATTGTTCATACCAAAATCTACCATGCATGTTGAATACTCATCACATCGATTTCTGTAGTTTCAGATGGTAAGAGCAAATAAAAATTATTTATCTAATGAGGAAAAAGATTATGTGGCCTTACAATACTAATACTGGTTTCAAGTATCTATGAGAAATTTTTAGGGTTGAAGGAAACTATATTAATTAGGGATGATATTAAAGGAGTGTATTTTATTATTTTATGTATTATACGTCATTATATCTGTTATTTTTAAAGTGACTTTCTCAGGAGTTTGAAATTTTTTGACATCTCACTCTTTCGCTCTCTCTCATTTAACATACAATAATGTTAGATCTAAAAGATTTAGTTTAATTTGGTTATTTCAAGTGATTCTTAAAAATTTCTATACAAATGTGTCAATATTATCATCTCCTTCTATGGTGAATGGTTGCTTTCTGCTCTTTTGAATATTTTCTGGAAAATCACCAGCCCTTTGAGGTACTTCTGAACAATGAGTCACCACAGGGGACAGAAATAGATGTTAAAAGAATTTACTGTTAATTCAAATGCTAACAATAGTTAAGTGGAAGAAATTTCTTTGTTTAATAAAAACAGGATGGGAGAAGGGGAAGGCCACTGAGCTTGGTAAAGAAGAAACTTAACTGAGTGCAGCCAAATCAAACAAGACAAAAATGTCCAGTTTGTTTCATTTGCCATGGCTCATCAACATAGTCATGCCACACAGCATGGACCAGGAAATCCAAGCTCCACCCCCCAAACTGTGCAGAAAATAACACAGATCCAGCTAGGCCTCCTCTCTGGGCAGCAGATGGTTGACACAGTACTTTCCATTGAGAGGTGATAAAAAGACTATCCTCAGATTCTTGAGGGTACTACTCAAGGACTAGGAGTGAGCAGTGATTAAAAGAGAAACCATATTAAAAAGTAAACTTGTCCTTATCTCGCCATTTTCCCAGAAATTAATCATTCACTTTGCAACATTTATTCAATAAGCATTCTTGAACATTCCCTTTGCGCAAGGCACTGAGAGAGATTCAAAGAGCCACAAAACACAAGTTCTCCATTCAGGTGATATATGTTTAATGGGAAGCCCGCACGTTTTCACAGCTGACTGTACTAACAAAGTCAAGTGATGATTCACTGTGATGCACTTGTAAAGAGGGCTAGGTTGTACAATATCACCTCTAGGATCCTTTTTTAACTCTGTAATTCTGACTCTCTGATTTAAAATAGTACAACAGGAGAGAACAGCATATGAGAGTACAAAGGATGGAAACTGTAATATTCATCACATCCATAGTAATGAGATTCAAGAATTTTATAGAAAAATACAAACTGACAGAGTTTTCAAGATAAGTGTTTTCTAGATAAAGGACATGGGAGCAGGGTCTTTCTAGGGTAGAAAAACAGTACAAGCAAAAAAGTTTGCATCAGGAAGCTATTTTTGGGAAAAAAAGTTATCTAATAATTAATTATAAATTATAGTAAATTAGTATTTCAATATATTTATTTTGGTTTGAAGTTCTTAGTCTGAAATTTATTTCCATCTACTCATTCAACTATTTATACTTCCTCTTCAATATTCGAGCTTTGATATCTATTTATTGTTTCCATAACACTGTTTGCTTCACAGTTGGTGTATTTAAATATTTCACACTATTTATAGCCCAAGACAGGCCTGGTCTTTGGGCCAAACACTGGACTGAAGGTGTATAATTCAAATGTCTTTGTTGAAGGCATGAAGAGTATAAAAATTCTGAAGTGAATAAAAAATACCTGTCAGATATAGAAGCACTAATCAAATACTGTAATATTTAAAGAAAAGTGAAAGTGCAATCTGATTGAGATCTCTGCATATAATTCTTACTATGTCTGCACTACATATGCAAGTTTTTGTGCACTGAAAAGGAAGGCTCTGATTTAGAATTACAGTTCTCTATAAAAACAAAATCAATAGAAAATATCTGTGTAAATGTAGGGACAGGGGTCCCCGTAGGTAGGAAAAAGATAGGGTAAAAGCCTCCTCAGACATTAAACATAAAAGCAGCTAACATTCCAACAGAGATAAAGGCAGGGACTAATTCTGGAAGGCCCCAGGTAATCTGATTAACATACAGAAAGCAAACTCTCCCTTTTGACTCTTTAACTAGCCCTAAGGCACCCGCCCATAAGTTTGCCCTCTGCCAAAAGACAAAGGTCACAGAGCTGAGGGAAATCAAGGTAGAGGTGACAGACAAGCCCAAGAGCCAATCGGATTCCCAGGGCCGACCCAAGGAGAAAACCTCAATAAAAAGGGGCTACCAGGAAAGGCCCCTTTTGCTTTTGAATGCTCTCTACTCATCAAGTAGCTATCTATCATCTCCTGTTCCCTCTTTTTCACCACTTTTAAATAAATTGTCCTCTAAATAAATTGTCTTCTCTGAATTTAAACTCGGTTTCTTTAATTCTTTGCTGTAGCTGGGTTTATGATCACCGGGAAATATATTTTATAACAGGACAGCAGGTCACAGTCCACCTCTGGACATAACATAATTATGTAAGGGGATTTATTAGGTATGTTTATAGAATCAGAAGTGGGAGAGATCACAATGGCCCAATGGCCGTCTGCATGCTGGAGAGCCAGAAGATTCATTTGCTGCTCAGCCCAGGAAGGTGAAACAGCAGAACCAGAGGAATCAAGGATGCCGCACCAGTCGAAGGCTGAAGGCCTGGAAGCTCCCTGGAGAGTCGCCACTGGGAGTCTGTGTTGGACGGCTGAAAAAATCGCAGACCTGGAGACTAATGTCAAAAGGTAATACAAGCAGAGGGCAAACTCAGAAAAACAGGAGCTCTTCAAAATAGGCACACTTCCTTCTTCTTTCCCTTTTTATTCCATCCAGTCTGTAAGCACACCTGTTAGTGGCACTCACAACCAGAGGTGGGCCTCCCTTCTTCAGTTTGCTGGACTACATGCCAGTCATCCACAGATATGTGCAGAATTGTGCTTTAATAACCTGATAGGTATTACTTAATCTATTCAAATTGACATATCATGATTAATGGTCACACAGAGAGCCTGGTTACAGGGCTTAAGAGAAAACACAAATAAGCTTATGGCAAGACACTGCCCCCCCAAAAAACAATAAAGAGCCATGTAAAGACATAGAAACTGCATCTTCATAACTCAGAACTTAGAAATGAAGACCTTATTTGTGACCATCAAAGACTGTCTATGGAATAGATGCCATGAAATCTGATCACTTTTTACTATAAATATCCCTCGAAATTAGGGTACTTAGAGTCTTCTTTCCTTTTTTCCTTCCCCACCCTCCATTTTTAAACCCTCAAATAACTGAAGCATTTCCAAAATGTGGCAACTGCTACTTAATCTAAGCATTGCTTTTTGTCAAAGCAAGTTTGAAGTGAAAGAATTCGAATGGCCTTTTGGATCCTTAAAACCTACTTTAAAACTGGATTTTTTTCAGATTATATTTAGATCATACAGTTTTAAGCATGAATAATCTTCACTTTGCAACTGAAACACAGTTTTCAATGTTTCCTTAAAATGAATTTCCATATTTGACTCATGGCTAAAGATCAGGTACTGGCTAATTTCAAAATTACCAAGCCAAGATCCATTAACAAAGTGATAGCTGATAACGCCACATTTCCCAAATCAAACCAAGAAACTGATCTTACAATGAAGTATAACATTTCAATCTCTTTTATACAATAAAATTGTAGATGTATAAGCTGTAATAATGGCTAATGTGAACATCTAACATGATGACTTTTCTAACCTTTTATTTTCTTTTATTGTATCATTACCCTCATTAAATTCAATTCGAGTAGTTCTTTTGAGAACTTGTAAAAATATCACCATTCTAGGCACTGTTGGGCATGTGGCAATTTATAACTGATTTGTTTAATGGAACACTAGAGTTGACAAAACTTCCGTATGAGTATTACCACATCTGCTTCTCCTAGTAGCTTGTAAAAAAGCAAGGGAGTTCTCTATTTTATAAAAGCTGAAAGAGTTTGCCTAGCAATTATGTGGACTCAAGTATAGGTTTTTAAACTTGGAAGACTCTGCCTCTCTACTCTACCTTCAGCATAAGATATGGTAACTAAATTTAGGGAGGCTATAATCTAGATGGAGAAAATAGCATCGCTATGAAATGATAGATGAGCTGTCAAAGGAGATTCTTTGAAGATTGAGAAATAACAAAATCAATTTTTTAGGAAATACTGACACACTAAACTCCTATCTGCAAGGCAATAAAAAGAATCTAAAAATGCTAAAAGTACAATGGACTAAAGGAATATTGCAGGAAAAATGGCAGACACAAGACTACTGCTTGTAGTCTGTATAAGAGCCCATAGAAATCAAAACAAAAACATTAAGATCCCAATAGAAAAGAAGTCAAAGAACATGAACCGCCAATTTATAAGACGATGCTGTGAACAGGTGCTCAATCTGACCACTACAGTGTTTGTAGAAACAGAAAAAAAAAAGCACAAAGAGATTGTACTTAACATACAAGCTCTAGAATTAGGAGAGAGTATACAAAATTAATATGCATAAAAAACTGGTGTAACCTTAAATGCCTAGTAGCATAAGAAGCATAAAAATGTATACTTTTCTTTCTCAAATATCTCATTTTTGGATATTTATTCCATGGCAATCACAAAATGGACAGAAAATTTGATGCATAAAATATCAATCAAACATTGTCTATAATCACAGAATAAAGGAAGCAATGCAAATGTCTAGCAATAGGAATATTCTTAAGCAAACTATGATGTTTAGATTGTTACAAATATTTGAATAACAATCTGTCTGAAAACACTAGCAAAAAGGAAAATGATTATAAATATTGCTAGTTGAAAAAATCATGCATATATATATATATTTGAAAATAACAGCATTAGAAAATTTACTGATACCTCTGCAAGGCTGAGCTATTTCTACTCAGTTTCATTTTTTATTGTCTCATTCATTATTCACAGCATGATGTTTTTAGTTCTTCTGGGAAGATACCAAGCAGAGGAATAGCCGGGTAAAATGGAACCTGTAGTTGTAGTTTTCTGAGGAATCTCCTCACTGATTTCCACAGTGGTTGGACCAGTCTACATTCCCACCAACAGTGGAGGAGGGTTCCTTTTTCCCCGCAGCACTGCCAGCATTTGTTATAGGTTTATTTGTTGATAATAACTCTTCTTTCTGGAGAGAGATGGAATCTTAGCATTGTTTTGATTTGTGTCTCTCAAATGACCAATGGTGCCGAGCACTTTTTCATATATTTATTTGCTATTTTTAGTTCTTTGTCTAAGAAATGTTTATTCATTTCAGATGCCCATTTTTGGATTAGTCCTTTAAATTTGAGGGGGTGATTTTTTTGAGTTCTTTATAAATTCTAGATGTTAGACCTTTGTCTGAGGGACAGCTGGCAAAAATTTTCTCCCAGCCTGTGATTTTTTGCCCCACTGTATTAGTAATTTCTTTTGCTGTGCAAAAGCCTCTTAATAGGTTGTGGTCCCAAGCACTGATTCTTTGTATTGTTTCCTGTGCAGGCTGAGCTCTGTTCATAAATTTTTTCCCTACCCCTATGTTTTCAAGAATTCTTCCTATTCTATTCTCCAGTAGATTTAGTGTTTCTGTTTTAATGTTTGGATCTTTGATCCACTTTGGTTTTAGCTTAGTACATGGTGAGAGACATGTATCTACTTTTAGTTTTGGGCATGTGGCAAGCCAATTTTTCCAGAACCATCTTTTAAAGAGGCTATCTTTCTTACAGTGAGAATGTTTGGCTCCTTTGTTGAAGATGAGATATTTGAGTGTGTTTGGAGTTATTTCTGCATCTTCTAGCCTGTTCCATTGGTCCCCGGGTCTCTCTTCATGCCAATACCATGCTGTTTTTATCACAGAAGCTTTATAGCTTAATTTCAGGTCGGGGATTGTGATACCTCCTGCTTTGTCCCCGTTGCTTAGGATTTTTTATATATATATATTCTTTGTCTCTTCTGGTTCCAGATAAATTTCATGATTGTTTTCTCTAATTCTGTGAAGTATGTTATTGGTATTTCGATTGGAATTGCTTTAAATCTGTATAGTAATTTAGGAGGTATGGCCATTTTCACTATGTTGTTTCTTCCTATCCAGGAACATGGGATATCTTTCCATTGTCTGATATCTCTTTCAATTTTCTTTTTTAGAGTTCTATACTTTTCAGTGAAAAGATCTTTTACTTGCTTTGTTAGATAGATTCCTAAGTATTTCACTTTTTTTTGATGCAATTGGAAAAGGTATATCTTCCCTTATTTCTTTCTCAGTGAGTTTGTTATTCGTACATAGGAATGCTATTGACTTTTGAGTGTTGATTTTGTATCCAGCTATGCAACTGAATTTAGTTATTAAATCTAGAAGTTTTTTGGTGAAATATTTGAAGTCTTCTCTGTAGAGTAGCATGTCATCTGCAAATAATGATAGTGTAACTTCTTCCTTTCCTATCTTTATTCCTTTTATTTTTTTCTCTTGCCTGATTGCTCTGCCTAATGTTTATAGAACTTTATTGAATAATAGAGGTGATAGTGGACACCCTTATCTTGTTCCAGATTTTAGTGTGAAAGCTTTCACTTGCTGACCATTTAGTGTGATGCTGGCCGTTGTTTTGTCATAGATGGCTTTTATTAGATTTAGATATAGACCGTCTATTCCTAATTTTGGTAGAGTTTTTATCATGAATGGCTGTTAGATTTTGTCAAATGCTTTTTCTGCATCTATTGAGATGATCATGTGATTTTTTTGTCTTTGACTCTGTTGATATGGTGTATTACATGTATTGATTTGCATATGTTGAACCATCCCTGCATTCCTGGCATGAATCCTACTTGGTCATACTGTGTATAATCTTCTTGATAATTCATTGCATGTTTGTAGCAACACTATTTGTAATAGCTAGGTGTTGGAAGCAACCTAAATGCCCAATAACCAATGAATGGCTAAAGAAGATGTGGTTTTTCTACACAATGGAGTACTACTCTGCCATAAAAAAGGATAAACTAGAGACATTTGTAGGTAAATGGATGCTTCTTGAGGACATACTTTGAAGTGAAAGAAATCATTCATGAGTACACATCAAATTGTTTCTCTGATTTGAGAAACCATAAGGGTCAATAAAGACAAAGATGTGTAATAGATATTATGCAAAAAAAGAGATAGTATTCAAAAGAGAGGAGAACTAGATAGGGAGAAGGGGAAAAATAAGGAAAGGAAAAAGAAAGGAAAGGAGAAAGGGAAAAATGTAAATAAACCTGCAGTAAATAGGGAAGGGTGGGGGAATGGAAGGGAGGGGTGGAGAAGAGGGGGAAAAACAAGATATGTCATGTACAGTTACAAAATAACCATGAGGAATGAGATCATTATATATACAATATACCAATACATGTTCTTGGTAAAAAAAAATTTAATATTGAATATGGAGGAGAATTACAAAGGTTGGAGGGGGAAAAGAAGGAAAGGAAAAGGAAAAGAAAGGGAAAAGGGGGGAAATGGAATAATGTAAATAAAGCTACTGTAAATAGGGAAAGTGGAGGAATGGAAGGGAGTGGTGGGGAAGACAAGTGGGAACCAAGATATATCATGTACAGGTACAAATTAACTACGATGAATATGATCACTATGTATACAATGTACCAATACATGTTCTTGGTAAATAAAATTAAATTAAAAAAAATTCACAGGAAACTAAGAAATAACATGGTTATTCTTTTTTATTTTCCAGATATACAATTTGAGACATCAAGATGCTAAATACTAATTCAAGATCAATATGCTCATAAATGACACAATACCTATGCTTTCATAAATAACATGTTTTGGCTTTAAGGGCCTGTGATTGCTGGTCCACTTCCCCACCCAACCATCCTCTTCATTTCTCAAGTGTTTCTCTAATTTTGTGCTGTTTGTACAATGAAAGATTACAAATATGAAAGAAATAAGACAGTTGAAGATTCATGATCAACTGAATAGTTGTTAAAGTACTTCATTGAGAGACATTATTTAAGCTTAGGGCTAGATACAGTTTTTAAGAAAGATAAAATTTGCGGAGAACTCAAATGAATGGCCAGGAGCTGCAGAGGTAAAAAGAATAAGGAGTACTCCCAAGGCAGTACAAAGACTTGGCAGTAGAAATGGAGATTGCAAGCTGCATTTTGGAAATATAACTAAATAGTTTTGACTGGGGAGGATACCATGGAACAGTGAAAGTTAAGACCTGAGAAAAGAAGTTGGGACAGAAGAATTAATTTTAATTTTGAGGCAAAAGAGTTTTATTTCTTGAAGCAATGGACAGTCACTGAGAGTGTTTTCCTCTTCTATTTCTTGTTCATTAAAGTAAGCTGCGTTTCCAAAAGAATGATATGAAGGCAATGATGAACAGGAGCAAGCAGAGAGAACACTCATGGTGCTTTCCAAGTATGCAGTTATGAGCTGATAGGAGGCTGCAGTGAGACTGGCAGAGCAGCAAATGGAAAGGAACACGGAAGAGATATTATCTGAGAAAATTCAGTGGAGTATGATGACGGATCGGATACTGGAGTAAGGAAGAAAGAAGGCATTATTTGATTTCTTAGCACTCCTTCCCAAATCCCCATGCTAATGTGGAATGGGGTTGGCGCCTACTTTCAGTTTATATGATTTCAAATCGATTTTTTTATTGTTTGTTTTTCTCCCAAGCATTTCATAGTACCTTCTAAGGCAATTAGAAACCAGTTATCACGCTAATCAAAAGATTGTTATTCCTGGAACCCTTGTTTATTTCTACCAACTTTTAGCTAAACTCGACCTTAGGGAGCAACTACAGAGAGTTTAGCATTGAGCAAAAAAAGTAAACGATTTCACAACACAGACTCACAGGCCCATTTCCTAATTTGTGGAGGATAAAAGTGAAGCTCTCAGAGGGCCCCGCACTGGAGGTTCATTACTTGAGTTTTCCCAGTATTCTTTGTTTGGCAAAACTCAGTTTTCATAACAACATTATTCTCCAAAGGTTCTTGATTGCCTTATTCTGATCAGGAATGATACTCTACAATGTAATTGAAAGGAGACAGTTACCTTAACAAACAGTGTGGAGATTAGCCAAGGGGTGTTTCTTGTGAGAAGTAAATTCTGGTTTATATTAGAAACATTATCACGTGCTATATCAGTTTTATGTTAGGTACCCTGAAACTTTTATATTTTTTCCACTCAGTGTACCAGAGTTCCTAGTCCTGGGTCTTTCAAAACATCTGACCAGAGAGCATTTAAAGAGGGTAACCATCTTAGTTATTTTATCTCATTGCTGAGACAAAATACCCTACACCAAAAGCAAAAGGAGGAAAGATTTATTTGACTAACAGTTTGTAGAGGTTTCAATTCATAATTGGCTGGCTCCAAGGCAGGGTGACATGGCAGGAGGGTATCACAGAGGAGAAACAGTTCATGGCAGGCAGAAAGCAGAAGGCAGCAAGCAGCAGCAAGCAACAAGCAACAAGCAGTGACCCTTTTTCTGTCCCTTATATCTTGTCCAGGCTAGGGCAGGTAGCACTCACACCCAGGGTGGGGCAGCCTTAATCCTAGCATTGCACTGTGAACCAGTTCCAGTATCACATATTTGATCCCAGCAACACACACCCTAGATCCAGCCACCTCTGAAAAGCTCCACCTATGACCACATGAGGCTTTGGGAGGACATCTAGACACAAGCCATAACAGTGACATATTGATTTATAAAACATCCTTCGTGGATCAGACATAAAACCAAAAAAATTAAACCAAAACATTAATTTCTGTGAAAACTACTGCTACAATGTCATAAGTAAACTTTCAACAAGTGAACATTCAAAGGGCAGCTTTGGATACATATCACTAACGTATGTGATTTGGTCAATTAGTGTTATATTAACAACAGGAGGAAAAGAGAGAGAGGAGCCCAGATGTTTTCTAGTTATTGCTGCAGGCAAAATAGTATCAGGTGGCCACTGAGTGGTGGTGGTAGCAATGTTCATGTGACTTGGAGTAAATCATCACTGTATAACATTAGATCAGCCCAAAGTCCAGATTATAGATTCCAGTGGCTCTCACACCTGTTTATTTCTTGTCACCAGCCTCTGAGCACTTTTTAAAATCATTTATTTATTCATTCATTCATTCATTCATTTTTGGTGTTTGCCTAGCTATGGATATCAGCTATGTCGAACCAGGTGTTATTGAAAATGAAACAAACATGTCTTTCATAGAGATTATAGATTCTAGTTCCAAGCTATGAGGGAATAATCAAAATTAAAAAAAAAATACTCTGCACCAAGCAAAAGTTCCTGAAATGACAGTGATTACAACTGTACAAAAACAGAAGCATCGACACAGTCATTAATCATTTTTGTTTGATTACCTGCCAAAAAAGTTTTGTGGGGCCGAGGATTTAGCTCAGTGGTTAGAGCTCTTGTCTCGCAAGCACAGAGCCCTGAGTTCGATCCCAGGTACCAAAAAAAAAAAAAAAAAAATTGTGGAGCAGCCAAAAGGAGGTTAACATAAACTCGTAAGGTCCCTGCTTGCTGTAATTTTATAATTGTATGAGATCTCATTCTTTTTATGTTTCTTTTCAAAAGAGAAAATCCTTCACACATAGCTGTTTTGGTATTACCTTTCCTGAGGAGTCCAGTGAGAAGACAGTACATTTTCAACAATAATCTTGTCTTTGTATAAGATGTTTACTTATGTCACAATCTTCAGTGGATGCTTTAGGAGACATTTTCTGCCATTAGGAACCAATAGACCTCATTTATGTTTTTGGACATAAAATTCTTTCCTCTGTTCCTACATATACACACCCATTTGAAGGAAATTATATTGGTGACTTCCAGGCAGCCAGCAAGGAATGAGAGGGTAGTAAATAAATAGAAGCACTTAATCTCAGATTTTTAAATAGAAAGTACATTTTGGAAATCTAGAAATTCTGCATTGCTAAGCAAACACCTGTTATACAAGTGATAGGGTCATAAAATTGTGAATAGGTTTAGCCCTGCTGATTCTCACCAAAATGGAAAGAGTAACCTATAAAGACTATGCAGTTCAACTCTGTCATTTTACATCCCAATCTACGTTTTCAGAAAGCAAACATCAATCATAAGTCATGAAATGGAAAGATGTACAGAGGCCTGTATGTAGTTCTGATGGAGCTCTCACCATCAAAACTGTCAAAGATAGTTAAAATGCAAACAGACACTAGGAGTGAGCCTGGAGCCCAGTAAGAGCTCCCCATGATTGAAATGTGGCTTACTAACCCATAAAGACTACCCAATGTACTCCACAGGCAGGCAGTTTTTGCAGGGGATAAGTTCCAAGGAGAAGCAAACTGGAAAGAAAGGGGTGGCACATGATGCTACTTACATCGTGTCTAGAGAAAGAAAGAATTAAAAAGGAAAACTGAGATTTCTTTTTATTTATTTATCTAGTTTTTGAGGCAGGGTCTCACTATGTACTTCAGACTGGCCTTGAACTCGTGGTGATCCTCCTGCCTCAGCCTCCCAAGTGCTGGGATTACAGGTGTGCGCCACCAGGCCCAGTTAAAGCTGAGTTTCATTATGCCTTAAGGACAATTATTACCCCCAACTCCAACACTAGATGTCTCTAATTTTATAGTGAATGTCAATGAGCAATCAGGATTTGCTAGGTTTTATAGAAGGAGATTGTCTTATGGTAAACATATAAGAAAGGGGAGACTATTAAATTTCTGGTAAAATAGCCTTTTTCCTAAATAATTCACAAAGTGAAGGGAGTAGTTTTATTTTTGGACTTGGCACAGAGGCTTCAAGGTCAAAAAAAAAACAATGGTGTTATTGTTTAGTGTGACAAAATTTAATGAGCCAAAATTTCACTTAGTTCGTTGGCCCTTCTATTAAGCAATATTCTGCCAGGAGTTTCAGCCATTTCTCTGAATTGTTAAAATCACTTTAGTAGCCAAATGCAGTGAAATAATAACAGGTCAGGCTTGTGGTTAGCTCTGCTCTGACATTGCTTCCCAGTTCTGACATGCCTTTCATCCTAGAATCAGGCCCCTGTCCTATTTCCTTACCTTTGTCAATATTCTAGTGTCAGATATTGTGGGTATTGCTTTTTTTGTTGTACTGGGGATAAAACCTAGGGCCTCATGCACAATAGTCAAACACTCTACCCCTGAGTGACATGCCCTTTATCACTGATCCCATAGTAGTAGTTCTTACCCTATTGATCAATTCAAGAGAAGTCCTTAAATCTAAGATCCGTATGTCATCTTTGCCTGTATTACCAGGCCCCAGCCAAATACATCTGAATTTAATTTTATTAAATTGTGAAAAGAGTCTGTAATTCCAGCGCTCAGGAGGCTGAGGCAGAATGAGATCAGGTGCACTCAGGGTGGTATGTCTGGAACAAAAAAATTAGACCCCTCTCCAATTTAAAGAGCCAATCAAAAACAGGCACCTGAAATGAACAGACATTTCTCAGATGAAGAAGTACAGATGGTCAATAAATACATTAAAAATGTTCAACTTCATTGACCATTAGAGAAATGGAAATTAAAACAACACTGAGATTTCAGCTCACACCAGAAAGAATGGCTATTTTCAAGAAATCAAATTGGAACAAATGCTGGAGAGGCTGTGGGGGAAAGGGAAGCCTTTTTCACTGCTGGTGTGGGTATAAACTGGTACACTCACCACCCACTATGGAAATCAGTATGGAGATTCTTCAAAAAACTAACAATAGAAATTCCATTTGACCCAGCTATTGTCTTTCTAGGTATCTTCCCAAAAGTGTTAGAAGCATCATATAACAGTAATGCACGAATACCCATATTTATAGTAACACAGTTTATAACTAAATGTTGGAAGCAAATGCATGGATAAAGAAAGTATGGTGTTTATACACAATGGAGTACCACTCTGCCATAAAGAAGGATACGTGTCAAGTATAGGAAAATAGATGCACTTTGAAGCCATAATGTTACGTGAAGTAAATCTTAAATGAAGTAAATTAGAAACACAAGCTTAAATACCACATGGTTTCTCTTATGCTAGAAACCCAATACATAAAGTACAAATTAAGATAAGAGGAAATAGATGGATCTTTGGAATGTGGGAAAGGAACCAAGAGATGGAGGCAAGGGAGAGGAAGCAGAAGGAAATGAGATTTTAAAAAGCAGAGGAATTGTGAAGTGTTGTGTACATCCAATAAATCCCAATGAGGAATGTGATCATCATGTACTACAAACATGTATCAATAAATAAAGGGAGCATAATTGGTTAAAAAAAAGAATTAACAAATGTCAGGTACACGTACCAACTCTCCACAATGCATGTAATCATTATGTACCGCAATCATGTACTGTACCAATAAAAAAGAGTTTGAGGCCAGCCAGGGATATATATATGAAGACTCAGTCTCAGAAAACAAAAAACAAGTTGCAAAAAGATCCTATTTCAGTACAAACATAGTTAAATCACCTGTCCTAGACTTGATGATTTTTTTTTTTTTTTTTTAGAAAAGCACTCTGAGTCCTTGAGGTCTTTGTCTCTGCCAATTCCTGGTCACTCGACCTGTTTTCCCACTTAACTCTGGTTGGTAACAATGGACCAGAATCATATTAGGGTAATAAATTTAGGCTACTTGTAGGAGCAAAATTCTTCCCTAGATAACAAAATTAAACACAAACAGAAGCAGTTACCAGTGTTATATACAAATAATTGAAGTAGTGTCACTTTTAACAACAATCTTGATATATTCTGATTTTAAAGTCAAATTTAGCATTTTGTACCTTAATTCCAGCTTTGATTAATAAATCATAACATCTTTCAAGTAGTGGTTTTGTTATTGCTGAAAAAATGAAGCAGAAAAATTTGGTCCAAATTTCATATTGTTTAATGTTTCTGTTTTAATGTTTAGATCTTTGATCCATTTTGATTTTAGTTTAGTATATGGTTAGAGATATGGGTGCAGTTACACTCTTCTACAAACAGATAACCAGCTTTCCCAACACCACCTGTTGAATAAACTACCTTTCCTCCAACATATTCTTTTGGACCTTTTGTCAAAAATCATGTATTTGAATATGTCTGGGGAAGTTTCTGCGTCCTCGATTGTGTTCCATTGGTCCACGTGTCTGTTTTTGTTCCAGCACCATGCCATTTTTATTACTATTGCTTTGTAGTATAGCTTGAAGTCTGACATTGCTATGCCACATGCTTTGGTCTTATTGCCCAGTATTGCTTTTGCTACATTAAACCTTCCGGAAGACAAAATAGGTAAAAAAAACACTTGAAGACTTAGGTTTAGGAAAGGACTTTCTAAACAGAACCTCAATTGCACAGGAAATAGCAATAAGAATCAACAAATGGGATTATATTAGACTAAAGAGCTTCTGTACAGCAAAAGAGTCAATTAGTAGAGTGAAGAGAAAACCCACAAAGTGGGAAAAAATCTTTGCCAGCTACCCCTGAGACAGTGGACTAATATCTAGAGTGTATGCAGAAGTCAAAAAAATTAAACCACCTAAAATTAATGACCCACTCAAGAAATAGGCTAGAGACATAAACAGATATTTCACAGTGGAAGAAATACAAATGACCAACAAATATATGCAAAAAAGTCCAGCTCTTTGGCCATTGAGAAGTGCAAATTAAAACAACGCTAAGATTCCATCTTACCCCAGAAAGAATGGCAATCATTAGGAAATCAAACAATAACAAATGTTGTGTTGAAAAAGGAACTCTCCTACATTGTTGGTGGGAATGCAAACTAATACAAACACTATGGAAATCAGTATAGAGATTTCTCAAAAGCCTGAAAGTAGAAATCCCATATGACCCAGCCATTCTCCTATCAGGTATCCTCCCCAAAGAGCTAAAGACATCATACTACAGGGATACTTGAATGTCCATGTTTATAGCAGCACAATTCATAATAGCTAAATTCTGGAAGCAGCCTGTATATCCATCAACGGATAACTGGATAAACAAAATGTGATATCTATATATAATGGAATACTACTCAGCTATTAAAAAGGACAAATTAGAATCATTTATGGGAAAATGGGTGGATCTGGAAAGCATAATGTCGAGTGAAATAAACCAGACTCACAAGCTTGGATACTGTATGGTATCCCTCATTTGAATGAAGCAAAGTACAAACAAAGAAAATGGTAAATAATGGATGCAAAAAGACAAGGGGACAGATTTCACCCAATAGGCAAAGGGTCCAAGGGAACAAGAAGAGGGCAAAGAGGGAGGGGAATGAGAATTCAGAGGAATAAAGACATCCTAAAAACAAGAATTTAATAACCCAAACTCAAAACAGTAACACATACGCTAGGTACTACAGTCAACTTTATGTAATTGTGACTTAATGCTGCATCTATGTGGTTGTTTACATTGCTCATTGTTATATGCAAAAGGCATGATGTATTATGGTCTGTAAGCTTGTGTAATGGTCTGTAAGTTTGTGTAATTTTGGATAAATTTTAATTTAAAAATTTCATATTGTTAAGTTTTTCATAAAACCAAAAAAGAAAATAATACTTTTTTTCCTAAATGGATTGCTGTAGAATCCAATGTGAGGATTTCATCTAACTAAAATTATTGAAAACTAAGAGCTAACTATTTAGTAGTTTGTGACTTTTCTAAGTGTAAATATGAAAACTTATTTGGAAATATTTTTCTGAAGCTGGACTTAACTGCGTTTCACATTCTTCCATCTGAATCTTTATTTCTTACATTGGTACATGTAAACATAGACGTGCTCAAGGCCTATTATCTGAATAACCAAAGCTATTTTATGTGAAGTAATAAAAGCACTGTTACAATGAGTTTCTTTCATATACAAAATGGACAGACCTAAAGCCCAATTCTAAGAGAAGGATTTCTTCAGAGCTTCTGTTTTGAAATTCACAGAGTTACAATGATTTACTAACAAAGAGAAGACTCCGTAGGACTTTATTAGAGCTAATTGTTTATATAAGTTTTTTTCTTTTTTCTCTTTCCTTAGTTTTTCCTTTTCTTTCTCTCTTTTAGTTAGTAAGAATTATACATGTACTTTTGGTTATCATTCCCCTTCTTTCTTCTTTCTGGTTATACAAAACTAATTTTTCTTTACCCTACACAGTCCGGTCTATAAGGCCTAATTTCGAGGCCTAGTAGTCTGGGCTACAAAGTGAGTTTTGAATAGGTTAAGCCAATCATGGGAATTCCATTCCATTGGTCTGAGAATGAACATGTTAAGCTGTCTAGTTAATGAGCCTCCAAGGAGTGTCTGCTAAGAAATCTCTGGGAAAGACACCATAATCTGTGCTTATAATCACTATTCCAGACTGCTCAAAGATCAGGGCAATGGTAAAGACCACTGACATCCTTGTGGATGTGATTGATTCCACTCCTAATAAATCCAGCCAGGCTGAAATTGTTTCTCCTTACTCAAACTAAGCAGCATTGCTTGACCACTGGGCTAAGTGCAGCTGTACTGTAATGACAAGAAAAATGGCCTCATGATCATATGAGGAATTTTTCTTAGAAATTTTTCTCATGGTATGGCTCAGAAATTTTTATGCTGTTGATATTGATTTACATAAAATTCCTTGGTGAGATGGAAGCCTCATCTGGCAAACACTAAATGTTGTATATTCAAAACTGCTACTGATGATATGTGATACTTGTGGTAAAAGGCGGGGTTCCTGCTGTATCTCAAGGTAGCATGGTGCTGTGGATAGAATACTGAACTTGAAGTTAGGAGATTTGTGTTCTAGCCCAAAATCTGCCACATTCTTGTCTGAAGTTGTATGAACTTCAGTTTCTTCATCTTCTAAATAATTTGATGAACTCGACCCAAATGAATATCAGTGTTTTAAAGGATCAAATTAAATAAAGGCTTTAAAACTAATGTCATTCTATATAGATGATGCATATTATTATTTTATTGTTGAACACTTCAAACATCTTTGTTTAAATAGTATTCTTCATATTTCTATATTTTCTACACATACACAGCTGAGCACATAAAAGAAGTTCAGTAGATATTTGCTACTTGGTGGATTGAAGGAATGAAAGCGTACAGGTAGTACAATGTCCCACAATTTTATACTTATTTTTCTTCGTGTTTCCTTGCAGGGAGAAACAATTATCAACAGAAATAATTATTAAGCTAATAGTTTAAGCTCACACATAGCCTCTTTGTAAAAGACAAAAATCTAAACACTGCCAAAAATTCTAGGTGAATTCAACAGAGACTTTTAAATGTTAAAGATACACACACATAAACCAAGTCATTCCCTTATACTTAAACCAGTTCTTACCCATATAGCCCATTTGCCACTGAGGCTGTACCATGAAGGTGAGTTTGCCTCAGCCCCTATGTGACATGTACATAAAGAATACAGTAAAATAAAATAGAAGTGAGCTTTTCAATAGAGTAGGTCCGACTGCAAAGGAAAAAATATTTGGAGGTGAGACTGAAAAGATATTCAGCATCTTCTCACTCCTGGCTTACACTGAGAAAACAGAAACCTCCATGCACACCTGACTCAGAGAGGTATTACACGTCTGTGATACACCTTGCTCCCATCACACAGAAGCCACCTCTTTGGCTCAGCATCAATACAAGGTGGTCATTCTCCCATGTGGCCTGTGCACAAGACAGATGGATCTTGGAGAATGATGATAGGTTGCTGCAAACTGAATCAAGTGGTGACTCTGATTGTAGCTGCTATACCAGTTGCGGTGTTCTTGCTTGAACAGATTAACACATCTCCTGGTCCTTGGTAGGCAGCTATTGATTTGGCAAATGCCTTCTTCTCCATATTTATCCTTCAGGCCCATCGGAGAGAATTTACTTTTAGCTGGCAAGGTCAGTAATAAACCTTCACTGTCCTCCTCAGGGTTATATTAACTCTCCAGCCCTGTGACACAACTTAGTTCGCAGGGACCTTGATCGCCTTTCTCTCTCACAAGGTCTCACGCTGCGCCATTACATTGATGCTGTTATGGTGATTGGACCAAGTGACCACTGAAGCCAATCTCGTAAATTCTTATATATTTATGTACATTGTATTAAATCTGTTTCTCTAGTAAGCACTGACTGATGCAGCAACATACTATTTAAAATAGCATCACTACACAAACCTGCTTCATTCTCAGCAAAAGTGAACGCGAAAATCTCTGTTATCACAGCAGAAGCACAAAAAACTTCAATTTTGTCTTCTAAAAGTGGTTCTTCGTATTTTTCACCAGGATGTCATGCCAAAACTGTAAACTCAGCAGACACCCCTACACATAGAAGACATCAAAAGTAAGATAGATACTAACAGCAATGCCAGTATGCTTCCAGTTCATGGTAGAGTATGTGATGAGAAGAACTCTACTAGCATGTGCTATATAACTTCAAAATACAAAGTATAATGGGTGTGCTTTGAAGGTTTCCAGTTAAAACCTCTTTGGAGATCCAGGACAGATGTGCGATTTAGAGAAATTAGACTTAAGGGACTGTATTCTCTAACACACACACACAGCAAGGGGTACAGGAAGACAAACAGAAAGAAAAACAGGTGGGCAAGTAGAGAGATTAACAGTGAGAATAAACTGTGAGCTTAGTTGATTGGATCTTAAATGTGTCCGTAAGGTCTGTGTTGAAGGCTTGGCTCCCAGTCTTTTGTACAATTGGAAGGTTGTGGAAACTCTAGAAGGTGGGACCTAGTGGAAGAAACTCACATAATTGGGGGCATGATGTTGAAGAAGGAATGGGAATCCCAGCCTACCCTTTTCCTCTATCTCTCCTTTCTTCCAAGTCACCATGAGGTGAACAGGTATCCTCCATCATGCTCTTCTGCCATGATGTACTGTGCTACCACAAACCCAAATCAGCAGGGCCACCGAAGTGACCACAGACAGAAACCTTTGAAACAGAAATAAAACTTTCATCTTCCTTAATTCATTATCTCAGGTATTTTGTCACAGTTGGCAGAAAACTGGCATACATAGTAGAAGAATTTTTGGCTTTGTCGAATTTCCTACATAAATGTATGAACAGTTGTGATTTTCTTTATTTTGAACTTCTGGGAAGATTTTTAGTTGCATTTAGAATGCAGATTTAGATTTCTAAAGTTTTTCTTGCATGAAGTTGTCTTTGGGAAAAGTTTCTGTGGGTAGCAGAATCACACTCTTCTCATAGTCTCAGCACACTCATCATAGTATTGTTTTAATATTCTTTATTTTATTTTATTAGTATATGTTTGCAGTACCTAAAGTTTACACTTATTTTAGGGGGTATGTACATGTTCATAACATAGTTTGATTCTTTTTATTGCCTTTTCCCTTCCCACCCTCCTCCCTCCCTCTATATCTATATTCCCTTTACCCATTTTCATTTTTAGTGCTATTAATATTATTTTTTTTAGGTAATGTCGGACTACATACAAAGTTTACATTCATTGTGGGTATTTAGTACATGTACATGATGTATCTTAAATCTTTTACTTCCACATCCCCTCTCCTCCTCCTCTTACTCTTGTTCTCTTGGACCCTTCCCACTTGCAAAGGATCTATCTGCCTGATTCCTTTTATTGGTCTTTTATCTTGCTCTTTAATTGTACTTTGCATTACTCAAATGAGAGAAACCATACGGTATTTAAGTTTATGTGCCTGATTTATTTCACATAACATTGTTTTTTCCAGGTGTATCTATTTTCCTACAAATGTCTCAAATTTATCCTTCTTTATTGCCAAGTAGTATTCCATTATGTAGGTACCACATTTTCTTTATCCATTCATCTGCTGATAGACATATAGTCTGCTTCTAAGATTTAGCTATTGTTAATCATGCTGTTATAAACATTGCTTTCTTTCCTCACATTTGGTACTGGAATCTATAATTTAAAAGATGGTACTAAGTAGGGAAAATTAGAATAACGACATTTTAAAATAAAAATAGCACACAAATTCCATTGTCCTTTCTGAATAAGAATTTTTTTGTTTCCCACCTTAATGTTATTCCTTGACTTTTGAGCTTTAAGAAGACCTTCTATTTACTTTGACTGTGAAATGCTCACTCATCTATACCCATAAACCTTGCAAGGCAGCTAAAAAGGTGGCTCATTCTGATATAATCTCACTCAGTCTCCTTTTAACATTCCTCTTGGATTGAAACTTTTAGGTTAGTGGTGTTGGTTTCTGAAGAAATCAATTGTCAATTCATGGCAAGAATTGCTATGAACAATAATAAAGCATACATAGCTTCAGAACACAGAGGAAATACTTCAGGACAAGTAGTCCATAGTCATGGATGAGTGAGAGACTTTTAAATAGACTCCAAATGTAGTTAATAATAATCAAACTCTTGAGCAAGAATCCCTGTTTACAACATGGGCAGGCAATTCACCTCTTATTGCCCTAAATAACATACTAATTATTTTTCCCACTTCCAAAACCATTCCCTTCTTGATTTACTCATTTTTAGTGCCATCAAGGAAATGTGATACTTTAGAATATAAACACTGGAGTCAGATAACCTGAGTTAGAATTTTACTTTGGGCAAGTTATCTACCTCTTACAAATTCAGGTTTCTCATAAATGAAACAGGGCACATAATAGTGTTTTCCAGAGTAGTCATAGGAATAAATTATAATAAAGAGGGGAAGAAGTGCTGAAGGGAGAGGAGGGGAATGGGGAAGAAAGAATCAAGATCTATTATGCACAAGTATAAATTCTCTATGATGAATGTGATCATTATGTGTATCAAAAGTGTACAAGTAAAATTCATTTTAAAAAAGAATAGATGATAATAATCAGTTTCAAAGTCTTATTACCCAAACCTTCCTTTTGGCTACAATAAATATTTAGTATTGTTGCCAGGTAAGCTATCATTTTTCCAGTTTCTAATTTCCAGTCATTCAAAACAAAATTATTTTTCCTGATTCTTCTCCTTCATTCTAGTATCAGGCCTTTTGAAGTATGAGTCTTAAATCTCTTTGGAAGTTGTTCCTTAATTTGCAGTATCTCAATCATCAGTATAGTCTACTACCTCTCACCCAGAATATATGAGTAGCTCCTAAATGGTTTCCCAATTCATTTGCTGACAAATTACTTTTCTTCAATAGAGGACTAGGTGTGGAGCTGTTACAAGTAAGCTAGAGATTTAAGTATTTCTAGTGGCATTGGCAGTAGGTGGGACTGCTTTGCTTGTTTGTAGAATTTCTATGCCCTCTACTACACAGAACAAGGCCAGTGCTCCCACTACAAATAATGGCAGCCCTAGGCCATTGACAATATGATGATGTATTGTAACCCTTGATTGCTACTGCATTCCTAAGGTGATCATAGTAGAACGCATACAGTACATTCTTGGCAAATATTTGATGAATGAGTAAATGAATTCATGAAAGAAATAGTGTCATAGATGCTCCAATAGCTTCAGCTTTGTGTCCTTGAATCTGTGGTAATTTCAGCATATCATTCACACAGACTTGACATTACGGTTGATCATCCAGTTGCACACCATATTCCATCCAACATAAGTTGTGATAATTTCATCATCATCCGTAATTTGAGAACAGAGAAGTCATGTGTAAACTTGAATGGTGTACATTCCAACATGCTTCACAATGTGAGCTGAATTTAGCATGACGACCAGATTCCTGAGTTTTCCAAAGACAAATAAGTGAGAGAAATGGATTCTAAGAAACAAGATGTTTCCGGGAAGGGGAGAATATAAGAAGAATATTAGTCAATAAGATCCATTTTTAGTACATGAAAATGTATTTACTACTGTTTTGACCAAATGAATGAGCGACAGCTTATATTTTGAAATTTTAAAAAACACAGGAATGACTTGCCCTTTGTAAAATGGACGTTAACAGTGGGTACCGTTGCTACTTTATGATGCCAACACAGGTATGCCCTGTGTATACTGAGAGGGCACGGACGTTATCTGGTAATTTGGGACGATGCTTTAATCACATATGTCTGCTGGCGGCAAAGATCCCAGAGAGGTATGAGTGGCATTCCAGGAAGGGGGTATAGCGTTAACAAATCTTGTATAGACAAATTCTTCAAATTCAAAATTTTAGCTATATATCAATATAGGAGACTATTCTCAGAAGTTTCAACTTTAACATAAAGAACTATATTCAGATGCCGTGAGATCTTAAGCAGCTCTAGAAGCTAAAAGATGGTTGAAAGATTAGAAAAATGATAATTTTATAAGCTTGCAACATGGGTATGTTATAGACTAAATAATCCTAAGATGCCCAACCATTTCTCTCTTCTATCATTTCTCTAATAATTTAAATGGTGTTTCCTCCTGCATTGTTCCATATCCTCACAGCAGCAGGATGCATAGTTGCAAAATGAAGCCTGAGATGGGGCAAATTACTTAAGGTTATATATTCGGCAACTGATCATATAATCCCTTGGTTGTTATCAGAGTTTGGATCCATTCTTCTGAAAAAAAGTGGAAATATTTCCTGCTTTTCCTACCCACATTTCAGAAAAAATATGCTGAGATAATATATTGGTATCTGACCCATCATCCCGTACTTGGTAAACAAATATGTAGGATAGGTCATTTATTTAGCTATTTGTGTAGTGTGGATCATAGAGCCCAACTAGCATGGATCCTAGCCGAGCTGTCATAAAGGTGCTGCAAAAAAGAAAATAACTGTAAAGAGAAACATACTAGGAAGTTGAGATTTCCTCCACTTACAATAATGTTGCCTGATAAATGTGAAATTATAATAGCCAGACTCGAGCAAGAATAAGAGAAAGAACATAATGTGCCAATGTTTCTAGACAAACTCGAACATCCTGCTTTGTAAGGTTCTGGTCCTATGTAAGCACAGGGCCTCACTGTCTGTCTTCATCCACCTTCCCACCTGTGGCCTATCTGAGAAAATAAAATCAGTCTTCACAAACCTCCCACAGTAGAGACAGGAGAGGGCTTCAGAGTCAGGGAAATCTTATTGGGAAAGACTCCAAGTTGGAATGTCTTGGACAGCAGCCTCTTTAGTTAAACAGATGGGTAGATGGGGAATTCCCTTGAAAATTCTGTTTTGTTTTGCTGGAATTTGTTTGGTGTTATTGTCTTCACATAATAGAACCCTCTTCTGTCTTCTTCAGTGCACTATTTAAAAACTTTGTACCGCAACTCCCGATCACCAATCTCCACAGTCTGAATTTCACGTGATGAGGTTTTCTATCAGACTCATTAATCTGGGAGGACGGACTGTGAACAAATAGCTCAATAGGTGCCCATGTAAATTTTCCAATGATTTCTTACTCAGCCCTTTAGAGGTTATTGTGATTTGCTTTGTTTTCCCCACTACGGTCCCATTAGCATCTGTCTAAATTTTATATCCTGCACCTCCATAAGCAAACAGGCACACACGAGTATGCATGCATGCACACCAGGCACACACACACAGACACACACACACACACACACACACACACACACACACACACACACACACTTTGTTTTTCCCTGTAGGCTTCATAGTTGGTAGTTTAAAAGAAACAGGCACTGGGCTAAGACCTTCCTCTAGTTTCCCTGACCAGGGAGGGTGAAAAAAATCTGTATTATTTCACTGATCATTTTGAGATTTCCACCCTCCTCTGAATCCCATGTCCTTTCTGCAAACTGAGGAAGTGAGGACACAGAAGCCCCTTCTTTCTGATATAACATTGCTTTGGGCTGGAAAATTAAAATTTTTAAAATGCAATTAAAAAAATTAGTTGAGAGAATGAACCAAGTAACTATAAACCAGCTTCTAGGTGCTCTTTAAAGAGAAAATATTGTTATAAAAGTGCAGAACACTGACAGAACTGTGCTTTGGGGGCCCAGGTGGGTGTGGGTACAGAGCTAAGGAATCTGGGGTTGGTGCCAAGTTACTATCCGGCCCCTGCAGGGGGCCAAGCACAAGTTTGGGAAAACAGAGTAAGAGTCAGGGGCTATTGTGGTCTGGATGAAGGCAGAAAAAGACAGTACACCACAGGCTTCCTTCCTGCCTTGTTCTTATCTGAGGGTGCAGGGTGTGGGTGGGAGCACGCCTGGGGTGCAGGTGAAGAACATGTAGCCCCAGCAAACCATGGCTCCATTTCCCTTCCTCTCCTTCACCGGCAACTTACCATCCCGCGCCCCCTCCACTGAGGCACTCGAGCTCGCCCCCCCCAGCACCTTCCTGGGCCCGCCCACGGTTTCCCACCAAGCTCCGGAGTGCCCCTTAAGTATCCTCAGACTTTGTATTTGCAGTCGCATTAGACAGACTGATGAGAAAGTAGATAGGGCTTGGGCAAGTGTGATCTCCTCCTGCAACCCGCAACCCAGGAAGTTTACCCCAGCCACACCTTACCGCGCAGCGAGATTCACCATGGTGAAAATCGCTTTCAACACACCCGCAGCGGTGCGAAAGGAAGAAGCGCGGCAAGACGTGGAGGCCCTGGTGAGCCGCACCATCAGAGCACAGATCCTGACTGGCAAGGTATCTGTCCCCAGTGTGCCCCTTACTGCCTGCTAGGGTTTGAAAATGGAGTGTGTGAAGAGGAAAAAAGAAAAGGGGACGTGCGACAGACAACAAAACGAAGACTGCCCGGCAGATCGTGATTCCGGGGTCAGGTCTCTGTACGCGGTCCCCCGGGTTTGTCTCTCCAGTTCTGTCTGCTATCGCCACCTTCTGCCCGCCACACCCCATTCCCCTCTGCATACGTGCGAGTCCCTTCATTTTCCGTGGATTCCAGCTCATATTGCTTATCCCTGAGGAAAGGTGGAAGGAGTTTGAGGAGATCCCCTGGAAGTTGATATCGCCTTCACCCGGGGAACGGGTAGGGGATTGTGTATCCAGAGGCACCCTGCGCTGTCCCCAACTCTAGGGATACATATAGCTGGTACATGGGCAGAGCACACACAAGAGGTGAGCAATATCAAGAGACAAGTTTTCTTTCTTTCCTTTTGACGTGAGTGAAATTAGATAAATGTAATTTTTTCTAGGGTCGCTGTTGGGGGAGGTAGAGTGGGAGTAAAGGTCAAATTCAATTCCCAGCTATACTCACTGGGGCAAGTGTGTGTTTTCACACTTGTGCATACGTGCTTGTACTGTCAGTTTTGTCCTTGGTCATAGGTTGCGGTAAGCATTAGGTAAAGGAGCTGTCGAATTTGAGTTTGGGTGCTCACTGTGCCCTCTTACTGCACAAGTCTTTTGTGTTTTCAGAGTGGCATTTTCTTAAGAAAACACTCTTATGTAAAAATAAATGTTGGGATACTCTTTTATTCCTTTTCCTTTAGCTCTTTCTTGTTTTGCAATATACTACTTCACCCTTATAGAATTCTGAAGTATGCCCAAAGTTGCAATTTAAACTACCAAGTTTGCCAGGAACTGGGGAAGTTACCCTCCAAAAAAAGTTAAAATCTATTTATTTAGCCCAATTTTTATTTTGCTTACATGCTTACCATGTTTGCAGCGTTTGTAAACTACTCCTCAATTTTTTTCGATTGAATCTCAATTTCAAAAGGCAACCCTATTTTCTTTTGTTTCTATTAATTCTGCAAAGTGCTAGAGCCTGCAGATCTGTCCTAACTTTTTCTCTTCAGAAAGTTTTAGCTATTGTGTTCGGTGTGGAGATTTGAAAAGTGCCATGAGTGAAATGTAGTAAAATATGATTACGCACACAATTTCCAATGCTAATATGCTTATGCAGAATTTTTAATAAGGAAACTTTCAATATTTCACTTGGCAATCAAGCTAGTTTTTTTGCACTATACACTTTAAAATTCAAAAGTAACACCTCTTTGCATTGTTGAGGCTTTGATTGCATTATGGGAGATGAAATACATGGTTGTTCTCCTACTAATTTTGTAAAAGACCTGGACAGATTGTTTTCAGGAGGCCTAATTAGATGCCAGCAGTTAAATATAGCCATCCTACCAAAACTCCATGACTTGTAGATAGATTCAGTTAATAGGCAGGTAATACTTTGGCCAGGCCTGTGGTGTAATGTAGAATAAACAAAAAATAGCATTACCATTGCAATTATATTTCTTTTGTAGATTTGGGAGAAGCTTCCACATATAAAGATGACCACTATTAGGACATCGACAATAATACTTGGCATACTACATTGTGACATATTGGTAAACTAGATCATCAGAGGTTGAAAATAATAAAATATTATGTTGGAGATTGTGTACAATGACTTTGAAATACTGCTCAGAGAGAAATTAGCTATGGCAGTTGATGGCTTCCATAACCGTGAACTTCAACAAATTTAAATGAGAACAAAAACTCTTATTCCTATCAGTAATAATTTATGAAACTGAGACTTTTACATTTAGCCCCTGCTTAATAATAGATTTCCTGAATTATTGGAAAGCAAAATGAAATTACAATGTAAATTTTTCTTTTCATGTCTCAGTTGCAAGAAAAAAATCTTTCCTCTGAGAATTTCAAATTAAGCCATTTTGTGACAGAACAAACCACTTCACCTTTCTGAATCCAGTTTATATGCCTCCAGCTCTAGATTACAGTGATTCCCAATCAAAATGTATTCTTGTCTTTGTATTGCTAATTTTAGATTAGATTTTTAAGAAAAATAATTAAAAGATCAAACTTGTTGGGGCCCAGAAAAAACATTAAGATTTTGAATATTTGTTTTTTTGTGTGTGGGGGGGGTACTGGGGAATCAAACTCAGGGCCTTGCACTTGCCAGGCAAGTGCTCTACCAGTCAGCTAAATCCCCAACCCCAAGATTTAGAATATTAATGGAGGGAATGAACTTCAAATAATTTAGCTGAGAAAATGTAAATATCAAATGTTGAGCTTTAAAGAAAAATATTTTCTTGGAAAAAAATTATCAAATGATCACCTGCCCTTCCTTTTTCTAGGTTAACTTCAAATTCATGCATTTATTTTCATCAAATTACCTTAAGGTTAGTTAGATCTCAAAAACATTACAGTAGTTTTCATGAAAAATAATTGTAAAAAAGGTAAAACAATTCTTTTCACATACCTGTCTCAATGGTTTACTCTTTAAATATCAGGGCCCAGATTTGCTGACTCTATTTAGTTTATCATTGAGTATTAATACTGGTGAGGAATATATTGTCAAATACAAAAAAGTGACTACAAAGCCCTCCAGGTCACTGCATTGGGAAAGGTACAGTTAAGCAGATAATTTTTTTTGTTTTGGATCTTTCTTGTTCCAATTCCTAAGCAAATTATTAATTAGTAGTATTTTAAAGTCACCATTACACAGGCAGATTTTTGCATGTAGAAATTCTGTACTTTAAAATATAGTATTTAGCCCAGGGCTTGAAAAGCATTGTTTCATTCATGCAATACACAACTACAAAATACTGGGTGACAATGAGAAGCACAACTCTACTTTTGATATTTTAATTTCTAAAAAACAGGGAAATAGCATATACCCACCTTGTAGAACTCCCTCCTTTAGAGGTTAATTTTGAAAAAAACATCATTTTGAAAATTGGTACAAATCAAATGATACTAATTGTCCTTTGAATTGGCAAATAAATTGATTTACAAACAGGTTATGAAGAATAATGATATTACAGAAAGTTGATGAATATATTATTCTACAAGTCTAAAAGGTATGTGCTTCAATTTATTTTAAAAAACCATAACTTTAGCTCTGTAGCTATACCACATGGCGCCTATATGGTGGTTAACAATACTGTATAGGGCTTTACAATTTATTCACAATAGATGTCCTGTTAAGTATTCTGAAATAAAAAGATAATGTCACAATGCTTAAATAAATGTCTGTTTTAATGTGATTCTAGGTGTGCATATTTTGAAGCAACTTCTTATCTATATTTGAGTTCGGAAATAAGGTTAATATAATTGGAAATATTGTGACCTCTGTTAGATATCAGACATTGTATTGAAATGATTTTGGACTATGGTGACTTGATGTCTTTTTAAATATTTTGGGTTTCAAGGGAGATAAATTGTATGAAGTAGTGACTGTCTGAAAGTACAATCTGGTTTTGTTTTTGATTTTGCTTTTTAATAACTAGGCGCTCCAAGTTGCCACCCAGGAGAATGAGGTCACCTCTGGGAGATGTATGCTTACTCTCTTAGGGCTATCCTTCATCTTGGCAGGACTTACTGTTGGTGGAGCCTGCATTTACAAGTACTTCATGCCCAAGGTAATAGTAACTATAATTATTATATTTTGAGTTACTTATTGTTATACATTTAGTGTCAATTTAAAAAATTCTGTGGTGGTCATTAGAGAAATGAGAATTTAAGGAAAGTTTTCAAATCGCATTCCAGTCCATAAGATTGATTTTTCTTCATGGTGGTAATTAAAATAAAAAAAACCAGCTTAACACACAGTGTAATGAATTAATGGATGTGTGAAATTATTCAAATGTCATGGTACTGTTATTAGAAAGTTTGAACTTTCCCTTTCGTCTTTCAGAACACCATTTACCGTGGAGAGATGTGCTTCTTTGATGCGGAGGACCCTGTAAATTCCCTTCGTGGAGGAGAGTCGAACTTCCTGCCCGTGACTGAGGAGGCCGACATTCGTGAGGGTGACAACATTGCGATCATTGACGTGCCCGTTCCCAGTTTCTCTGATAGTGATCCCGCAGCAATCATTCATGACTTTGAAAAGGTGGGTTTCTCATTCTTAGAGGTATTCTAGAATTCTATTTTTTCTACTTCATAACAAATATTAAGTTCATAAATGTACGTTGCTTGGAGCAAAGCCTTTTCGTTGTTTATTCTAATGGTGGTTGGAAAATCTGTAGTGTGGATCTCTTCTTTATTTATTTTTTTTAATTTTCAACTTTCTTTTTTTCAGATCAATTTCTTTATTAGTACATGGTTATAATACATAATGTGTTCATTCCTTTTGAGGAGTTGTACATAACACATCTTAATTACTTTCTTTCATCCCCTTTCTCTCCTCCTCTTCCTCCACCTCTTGCTCCCTTTCCTTTTGAGAAAGATCTACCTTCTTACTTCTGTTTTACCCAACTCTTTCCTCCTCCTCCACAGGGAATTACTGCTTACCTAGACATGCTTCTGGGGACCTGCTATCTGATGCCCCTGAATACCTCCATTGTTATGCCTCCAAAGAATCTGGTGGAGCTCTTTGGCAAACTTGCAGTATGTATTTTGAAGGGCAATTTTTTCTGTGAGCGTTTTCAAATAATTTTGCTTCCTAATTCTGAAAAATTAATGAGTTTAGCCAATATATTTCATTCTTTGAAATAACTTTTGAATAAAAAAGTATGCTGTGGCAAACTGGATGGAGCTGGAGGACATTATGTTAAGTAAAATATTCCAGACAGAAAGTCAGGTACTTCTTGTTCTCTTTCATATGTGGAAGTCAAAAATCAACCACTTGAATATAGAATAGTTACAAATGTTAATAAAAGTTGGAAAGGGAGTAGGGCACCAGTGGATAAGGTGAATTCGGATTTGAATGTGAGGAAATATCACACTGAAATTCATTAGTATTTACATGTCAATCAAAAATAAAACTAAGGGCTGGGGATTTAGCTCAGTGGTTAGAGTGCTTGCCTAGCAAGCAGAAGGCCCAGAGTTCGATCCCCAGTACCAAAACCAAAAAACAAAAACAAAAAAACCTAAGTAATAAACATGCTGTGAATCTAAAATTGCTCTAAAAGGAAGTGTATTTTTTTAAAAACTGTATCTATTATAGGTAAGAAAATATCTTTAAGACTTTCTCATTTCAATTTTTTTTTTTTTCATTTATAGAGTGGCAAATACTTGCCTCATACTTATGTGGTTCGTGAAGACCTGGTTGCTGTTGAGGAAATTCGTGATGTTAGTAACCTTGGCACCTTTATCTACCAACTTTGCAATAACAGAAAATCCTTCCGCCTCCGTCGCAGAGACCTCTTGCTAGGTAAGCAATTTATTTCTTCATTTGCCCTATTATTGGGACAATACAAGAGAATGAAGATAGAGTTCAAAGAAAAGTGGTGAGCAAGTTTATGTGGATTTTCATATACACAAAAAATTCAAAAGTCACTTTTTGGTACATTTCTCCTAGATTTCAACAAGCGTGCCATTGATAAGTGCTGGAAGATTAGACACTTCCCCAACGAATTTATTGTTGAAACCAAAATCTGCCAAGAGTGAGAGACAACAGATGGAGAGTATCCTTGGTCACAAGAAGTTGGAGATTTACACTATGACTTCAGCTTTAAAGTTATGGAGTACTCAAAATATTTACTGACGTATTTACTCTATTGTTTAGCTAAAAGAGAGAAAAGCACAAAAAAACCTACTAACCACTTCAAGCTATTGCCAGATTTTACTTTCATTGATGTTGCTTGTTATTTGAAACTGAAATTCAATAATTATTAACTTTTTCTTTTGGATTTATAAAGTTTAGAGTTCTGAAAGCAGCATAAATGCATCAGTTAGCATCCTGACAATTCTGTCAGCTCTACTTATATAAAGCAGGCTGTCCATAAAATGTTATGTCAGAGCATGCTTAAAATTTAAAATATTTAAAATTGTTTTGATGTTTTTATAGAAAGCATGCCAAATCTGTTAACATTGTTGCTTTTCATTTTGTGTGTCTTTCCTGAGCTCAGAAAAATCATCTTTGTACTCCTGTTAGGTGCTCTATAACAAATTGACTTATACGTGAGCAATTTTCATGAGGAAGTCATTTATCACTCATGCAGTGATTCTTCCTCACTGACACCTGTATCGTGAAATATGCAAAACTGTATAAGTGGTGAGTGCTGTAAGAATTTACGTTGTATGAATTCTAAAACTCTATAATAAATTTTAACATATTCAACTATTTTAAAAAATTTCATCTTGAAGTATACTTACTGTGAAAATTTTTAAAATTAATTTTATTGGTATGTTTTAGATATACATAATGATCATATTCATCACAGAGACTTTGTATCTGTACATAATATATCTTGATCCTTCTTTTTTCCCCACTGCCCTGCCCTCCCTTCAACTCCTCTTCCCCTCTTCATTTGCAAAAGCTTTGTTTCCAGTTTTTTTCCTTCTAGTCTCTTTTTTCCTTTCTCTTCTTTCCTTTCTCCATCCCCCCTCTTGTTCACTTTCCCATTTGAACATTTTCTTTTTATTTCCCAATATCTATTGTACATTTCAGTCCTTATTTACCTTTTCAGTTTCTCACACCAAAGAATGCAATATTTAAACATGTGTGTCCAATTTAGTTCAGTTAATAGTATGGTCTCAAGGTGCATCCAGCTTTAAGTTTATCCTTCTTTATGGCAGAGTAGTATTCTGTTGTATTAAAAAAAAAGTCTTTATCCATCCATTGATGAGCATTTGGGCTGTGTCCAAGGTTTTGCTGTTGTAAATTGTGCTGCTGTAAACATAGGTGTGCATATATCACGGTGGTATGATGCTTTGGATTCTTTCAGGAAGATACCAATAAGTAATAGTTGTGTGGACTTCTCGGGTCTGGGAACTAGGGGTGCGACTACACTGAGAAAATAATTATAAAGAACAGGGAGGCACAGGGGGCCAGAGAGCCAGACTCTAAGGCAACTTCCTTTATTTTTCAGCATGCTTATGTAAGGAACAGTCTGTGCATAGTACGTGCAGAGCATAATCAGTAAGTCAAGGGAGGAACACAGCAAGACCTTGAGCTAGAAATGATTAACAATGCATTCAACAGTTAGGATATTATCTGGCCAGCAGAACACTCTAAACTATCTGTGGGAATCACAAGACCTCTACAAGGAGCTTGGTGCTGGACAATGTCCCGTCTCACAGGCTCCCTAGGGCTGCTTTTAACCCTGCGTCTGTGAGCTTTCTCAGCTGCCTCAGGATTTCCTGAGAAACAGGGAACACGTCCTTGGCACGTTTCAGAGAGTGCCCTACATAGTTGGGTCAAATGGAACTTTCAGTTTTAGTTTTTTGAGGAATCTCCACATTGATTTCTACACTCCCACCAACAGTGGAGGAGGGTTCCTTTTTCATTTCTTAATAATGGCCATTCTCTCTGGAGTGGAATCTTGGCATTGGAATCTTGGCGTTGGAATCTTGGCATTGTTTTAATTTACATCTCTCAAATGACCAGTGATATTGAACATTTTTTCATATATTTATTTGATGCTTGTACTTCCTCATCTGAGGAGTGTCTACTCATTTCAGATGTCCATTTTTGGATTGGCATACTGTGAAAATTGCTATTATTCAGCATCTGTGTATCTGTAACAGATCTAAAATTATAAGCCTAATTCTGCTTCCATTCCCATGTGCATATATTTATATTTTATAATCCCTTATTTTACCCATTTTTAAAATATAAATTACAGTACAGCTTTACACATAATTGGCCTGTCATGTAAATTTAACTACATACTAAGAGCTGTTAGACCCACATTATTTTAAAACATTTAAATTTTTTTTCTTTTTCATAAAAAAAAATCAAGAGCTATCACAGCTCACTAAGGACTAAACTTGGGAAAGATGTTATGACATTCAAGAATTCATATGCTTCAATCTTTACTAGTCTAAAAATATAAACTTCATATTAAGAGAGAGTACTATAGATTCTCTCACTTATGTTGAAAGAAAATTTACTTTTCCTGATGCCACTTATCATTGGCTAATAGTGGTTATTGTTCAATTTCTATAGGACAGACTATCCAGTCAAACCTATATGTTTAAATACTGTCATTTTAATAGAATACAGTAAACATTTAGCTTCAAAAATTCATAAGTAAAGGAATATCACAAACTAAAATGTGTAAAAAGAAAATAAAGATGCATTGCTTAGAAAGCAATAACAGTAACTTATAAATTCAAGAACTATTTCTATATAAAGAGAATACATCAAAAGTATTTGGTAAAATTCAAAAACCATTCCTTATTTTAAAACATGCAGAGAAAACTAAAAAATGAGAAATTAATTCTCTTCAAGTTCATCATAAATAGCATCATACCTAAAGGTGAATCACAAGAAAGAGTGCTGGCTACTGTACACAATCAACGCAGTATAGTTCCTGACATTCTATTCAACATGATAATATGAAAGATAAATACAAACATCACTATTAAAAGGGGGGTGAAATTATGTTTATTACCAGATGGAGTTCTTTAAATATTAGATAGTACAGGACTAAACAAGAACTGTCAAAATCAATAAAAAGATTCAGTATAATAAAAAGAAAAGCTGTTAAACCAACAACCAATTAAAACATAATACCAGCAGACCAAAAAAAAAAATATTCTACACACAATAGCAACAAGGATATAAAGAGTTACCAACAAAAATTGGTAGAATTATTGTGGAGAAATCTTAAGAAAAGTTAATAGAGAGATATAAATGAAGAATTAAAGAACTTTAAAATTAGATAAATTCTTTCCCTATTAAGTCTGTGTAATTAACCTCATACCAATTAAAATTCCAAAAGAATCGGTATGGGAACTAGGCAAAATTATTTTTTTCTCTAATTAATATATTTGATTAATAATTTTCCTTCAGTAGCTTTTTCTTTTTATGAAACACCAGACATATGCTGAATTCATGACCTCCTTCTGGCTTCTTAATGTACTTTGTTTGACTTGGCTGACAGCAGATTAAAGGAAGGTATTCATTAACACAGCCAGAAGTTTCTGTTGACCTCAAAGACCAGAGGTATTTTTAAAATTAATTTTATTGATACATTTTAGATATACATAATGATAGCATTCATCATAGGGAATTTATACCCGTACGTGATATATTTTGATTCTTCTTTTTTCCCCAATTCCCTCCCCTCCCTTCAACCCTTCTTCCTCTTCTTATTTACGGAAGTTTTGCTTTCATTGTTTTCCTTCTATTCTCCATTTTTTTCTTTTCCCTTTCAAAAATGAAGAAAATATGGGCAAAATTATTTAAAGTCTCATCTGGAAGCATAAATCTATGAGAATAGTTTAAAAACTTGTAAAAAGTAATTGAGGGCAGAGATTTCTTACATGAACAGCTATTAAACTATGGGGAAATGCACAATAATTCTAAATGTGACTTTCACACAAGAGAGAGAATACAATGCTAAGATCCCTGCATGTAAAAGAACAGTATCTTAATGAAAGCCCCATGTAGTAAAACGTATTGAATATCAAATTGTGTTAGAAATAATAGCCAAGAGATGATAATAGTAAATTGGAGTAGGAATGTGAAAAGGAAATCAAGATATATTTTGATAATTATGGATTGAGTATGTAGAGTGAAGAATGTCAAGGGGGTTTTGTCGTTGATAACTCCCAGGTTTCAGGCTTATATAGCCATACTTGGATAAAAAGTAAAATGACTTGGCCCTGTAGACCGTAGAACTTAATCAGAATGACTAGGGGGAAATTGATGTTTGATGAATCACTCAAGTCTTTGTCAGGCAACAGATAGAAGCTTCAAGCACATTTATCCCATCATTCTTGCCACATTCTTAAATAGTTCTGGAAGTCTTCTTTCATGAGTGTCTTTAGTTGTGCTGTTGCGGCTGCCTCGATGTTCTGAATCCATGCAAAATTGTTACATTTTATTGTAGCTTTCACTTTGGGGAAAATCTAGAAGTTACATGGTACAAGATTTACTGAATAAGGTGAATGAGAACACACCATAATGTTTTTATAAACCTGTCTTTCCATTGGATGGCAGTCAACAGCAAGATGCACCATTGTCTCAGCCTCTTTTTCATGACTGGACACGATACCTGACACCAACAACTTAAAGAAAGAGAGGTTTGTTTTGGTACTTGGTTTTAGTCTATGGTTGGTAGCTCCAATGCAGAAATCGGATGGCAGAGTGACATGACAGAGGAAAAGGTGCTCAACCCAGGGCAGCCAGGAAGCAGAAGAAAGAAGGGAGGAGCCAGGGACAAGAATAAACTCTTCTAGGCTACACTTTCAGTGGTCCACCTACAGCCAGGATCCACTTCCTAACACCAAGTCAGTTATAGAACATCCATGATCCAATCGCCTACTAAACACAAGATAGTTGAGTGATATTTTAGATCTAAACCATAACAATTGTATTTTTGATAGCTATTAAAGAAACAAATGAAAGAGGACTTCAAGAACTGCTCCATAATGTGGCAAGAATGATAGGGTAAGTGTATTTAAAGCAAGGAAGAGTATTTTAAAAAGGATAATTGACAATGTGTCTTTTACTGTAATTTTAATATAATTAATCACCATATATTTTGCTCATAACATACTTGTATGGTATTTTTAATTAGTATTTTCAAAAGTGAATTAAAGGGAGGATTCTTGCCTGGCACTGTGAGAACCTTGGACATCTTAACTATGTCCTAATAGCAAATAAAATGATGGACAAACAGAAAAATCAACAAATATTGATAAATTCATAAGAGTACTGAAATTTCAGGGTAAACCACTGAACCCAAAACTCAGGAGACAGGTAAATGCAAAGAAACCAATGCAGGAAGCTCTGTAGGAGCTAGTAACAAAGTAGGGAAAACTAAACTGTTAATGATGACTTGTTAGAGCCTCATTGTGAACTGATTTTAGAAAAAAAAAAAAAGATCCAGAAAGTTTGGGAATCAGAAGGCTCTCTGAAGTTACACCAAGTTTTCCCAATAAAGATCAGAGAAAAAAACTCCCTCATCTTTCTGGTGAGAAGAGGGCAAATAGAACCATTTTGAAATTCACAAGAACGTTTTGTATTTCTTAAAGAAAATGTTTAACCCTGGAGAGTCTAACATGCTGGTATTTTACTTGAACCTGACTGAACTGGGAAAGGAAATGTCTAATTCCAGTCCTTTATTGCAACAAAATCAGAATTTCAGAAATATAGGAACAGAAAAAAGAGTCAAACAGAAATTCTGAAACTGAAGAATATAAAGACTAAAATTCAACTGTAGATTTGATAAGCAAAATGAAGAATGAGCAAATAAGCAAGTAGATCATTTGAAATTGTCCATCAGAGGAACAAATATGGGAAACATCTCTGTTCATGAACTACAATTAATTTGAGCATTAAAAGTCCTTCAACAAGAAGGAGTAAAATCAAATTCATAGCAGTCAGAGATAGAATTTGAATGTTGAAATAGTAAATTAATCCATCACATACAACATAACCTACATCAGACTATAAGAAATTCTCAACAGAAACTTTGCAGGCCAGGAGAAGAGGAAAGATATGTTCGATTAACTAAAAGAAAAATCTGGCCAACTAAGAATTCAACATCAGCCAAAACTGTCCTTCAGAATAAAGGAGAAAGATTTTCGTAAACAAAATCTGAGATAATTCTCAATGACTTGATTTACCTAGAATACAAGACATTCTTAAGGGAGTTAGCACTTCAATTTGAAAAAAGATGCTACTAGCAACATGCAAGCATATGAGATTATATAGGTTATTGGTAAAAGTTAGTATATAGTCAAATTCATAATACTTTAATGCTGTAATGCTGGCAAATAAATGATATTCACTTTAATATAAAAATAAACAGAGAAACATTAAAAATAGTTCAAGCTACAAACATTACTAGGATACACAACCAAAAAGACATAAATTGTGACATCAATAACATAAAATCCTGAAGAGGGTGAGAAAATTAATTATAGATTTGTGTGCAATCAAATTAAGGTGGTATCTGTTTAAAATAGAGAATTATAAGAAGTTTTATGTTAGTCTTATAGTAATCACAAAATACTATAATTGGTCTACACATGAAAAAGAAAGGAATCGAAGCATACAAACAAAAAGAAAGAAATCAAATCACAAAGAAAGACAGCAAAAGAGAAAGAAAGAGACCAAGGAACGATAAAACAATCTGAAAAAAATAGCAAAATGGCATAGTAAGTCTTTAGCTACCAATAGTTACTTTAAATGTAAATTAATTAAATTATCAAATTAAAAGATGCACAGTATATTCAATGGCTGAATGGATAAAAAGGAAAGCTTCAACTATATGCTGCCTATAGCAGACTCAATTTAGATTTAAGGACACGTGCACTGAAAGTGAAGAAATGGAAAGAGATATTCCATTCAAATTGTATACAAAAGAGAGCAAGGGGTAGATATATTTATATCATACAGAATAGATTTTGAGAAAAAATACATTTTAAACCAAAACTGTCAGAGGAAATTAAGAAGGTCATTATGTAATAACAAAAGGGTAAATTTCTAAAGACAATAAAAACTGTAAATAGGTAAGCTCCCAAAATTGGAATAAGCAAATATATGAAGCAAATACTAACAGAATTGAAGGAGAAATAAATAACAATGGATAACAGTAAGGTTTTAATACCTGTGCTGGACTTATTGTGGTCAACGAGCAGAAATGCCTGGCTGAACTGAGTTGGTTTAGTTTTGGGCGTTTGAAGATCCACCTGAGGATTATTGCCGACACAGCATAAAAGAGTATGACAGCAGAAGACTGTGTCTGGCTGGTTCCAGGAGAAGGTCTGTTGTGGCTGGTACTCCGGAAGGGAACTTGGCTCTTCTCATCACAGAAGGAGCTCAGGGCCTTGCTGTCATCAGGGATGGTTGCTGTTAGCTTCAGAGGAGCTCTGGTCTTCATCTCTGCTGTGAGCATCATGCCCTGGTTCCGGTATAGAGTTCTTCAGCCTTTTAGTGCAGACATGGACATACACAGGATATTGTCTCGGGCTCCCAGCCCTTGATTTGATCTTTTGGGTCTCCGGTGCATAGATAGACATTCTGCACTCTTCCTGCATTTTGCTTGTGTGTGTAAATGTTGTAATTTGTAAATGTCCTGTATTAAATCTGCTCTCTGGCAAACCACTGACTTTAGAACCATCTGATTAATACAATACCTTACTTTTAATAATAATAAATCACTCAGAATGAAATCAATCGGGAAATAGAAGACTTGAGTGACAGTGTAGACTAAATGAACATAACAGATATATCCAGAATCTTTTATCCAAAAATAACACAATAACATCCTTCTCAAGTACACATGGAACATTCTCCAGATTATATCACATGATAAATCACAGCACATCTTAAAAAAATGAAGAATATTCAAATCATGTATCTTCCTGATCACAATATTATGAAACTATAAATAAATGCCAGGAAGTAAACTGAAGAGCACACAAACATATGTAAGTTAAGGAACACAGAAACAACCAATGGATCAATGAAAACGTCAAAGTAAAAAAAAAAAAATTGGTATGAGCAAAAATGGAATTACAGCACACCAAAAATTATGGGATAGAACAGAAACAGTTATAAGAAAGCAGTTTATAGCCAGAGAGTCCTACATTAAGAAAATGAAAATAACTGAATAAATAAATCTTTCTGTACAGTTCCAGGAACTATAAAAAGAAGTAACCAAGCCCAAAGTTAGCAGAAGGAAGGAAATAATATTAGAGCAAAAAGTGGCAAAGCAGAGAGTTGAAAAACACTAGAAAAAAAGCAAGATTTTAAAATTGCTTTTTAAAAAAGGTAAACAAAAGTGAAAAAAACCTTTTCCTGAACTAAGAAAAACTAGACAACACTCAAGTAAGTAAAATTATAAACGAAAGAAGAGATATTACAAAGGATACCAGAGAAATCCAAACTATCATGGAATAACTATGGTCAGTTTATGCAACGAGTACTTGGAATTCTATCAAACATTTAAGCAATGATGCCAATACTTCTCAAATACTCTCAAAACTTTAGGAAGAGAAAATAATTTTGGTTAATCATTTCAGGTCAATTTTACCTAAAAACCACCGCCACACATAAGAAAAAGTTAGTTTCATTTTTCTGCAAATGGATGACCAGTTTTGCCAACACCATTTGTTAAACAGATTATTTTTATCCAGCATAAATTTTTGGCCCATTTATCAAAAATCAGATGGCTGGAGGGGCATGAATTTGTTCCTGTGTCTTGTATTCTACTTCATTGGCTTACATACCTATTTTTGTTCCAGTATCATATTATTTTTGTTATGATAGATTTGTAGTATATAATTTGCAATGAAGAATTGTGATGCCCCTTGCATTGTTTTTTCCTTCTCAAGATTGCTTTGGGTATTGTAGTTCTCTTCTGGTTCCATATAAATTTTACTGCTTTTTTTTAGTTCTATGAAAAATGAGGCAGATATATATTATACATATATTATATATAGCTTATATAAGTAATATTGCCATTTTAATGATAGAAATTCTAGCTATCCAGGAACAGAAGATGTCTTTCAATTTTTGAATGCTCTTTTTAATCTCCCTGTTCAGAATCATATAGTTTTCATTTTAGATGTTTTTTATTTTCTTGGTTAGGTTGACTCCTAGGTAATTAATTTTATTTGGAAGCATTGTGAATGTAATTTTTCCTAATTATTTTCACAGCGGGTTCATTATTGGTGTACAGGAATGCTATTTTTTTTTAATTTTTTTTTCTTTTTTTTTTTTTTTGGTGGTGCCGGGGACTGAACTCAGGGCCTTGTGCTTGCAAGGCAAGCACTCTAATCACTGAGCTAAATCCCCAGCCCAGAATGCTATTTTATTTATACTGTCACTTTTCTAAATTTGTCGCTCTAAGAGTCTTCTGGTTGATTTTCACGGTATTTTTGGTAAAGGACCATATTATCTTCAAATATTTCTCTTTCTTGCCTGATTGCTGTGGCTAAAATTTTAGTACTATATTGAACAGAACTGGTGAGAAAAAATGAAACTACACACTTATTTCTCACCTGCCACTAAAATCAAATAAAAAAGGATCAAAGACCTACATACAACAATAAAAAATCGAAACTGCCTAGTGGGGCTCATCGAGGTTTCCTGGAACCCCAAGGCCTGCACAGGTAAGATGACTCAGGTGATAATTGAGACCTTCAACACCCAGGCCTTGATGTCTTTCTATTCTTTGGAATAAAATTTAATGTTTATTAAAATTCAGCAGTGTGGTGATTTGATACTGATCTGGGATCCACTTTATTACTGACTCAATCTCTTTTCTTGTTACTGATCTGATCATGGATTTAATGTCTTCATAGTCCATTTTCAGTAGGCCATATATAACCAGATTTGTCCTTTTTTACTAGATATCCCAGTTTGTTACCATATATTATTTCACCATAGTCACTAATAATCCCTTTTAATTCTGTGACATCAGTTGTAATGCCTCTTTTTTCATACTTGATTTATTCAGATCTTATCTATTTCTAAAATAGTCTAACTTCAGGTTTGGTTGTCTTTATCTTCTGAAAAAAGAACAATGCTTTGTTTCACTAATCTTTTGTATTTGCAATTTTTATCGTCCATTTTGTTTATATCTGGTCAGATCATTGTTATGTCTTGTCTCATGCTAATTTTGGGTTTCTGCTTTTTCAATCTTTGAGGTACAACTTTAGGTTGTTTAACCGAAATTTTCATTTATATGTAGATGCTTCTTGTTATAAAGCACCATCATAATACTGTTTTTGCTGTATTCCTTAAATTTCGGTATGTTGTGCTTGTGTTTTCAATTATTTTAAATTTTCTTTTTGATTTATCCATTTACTCATGGTTCATTTAAAAGTGGGTTTTTCAGTCAACATGTGTTTGTAAAATTCCTACAGTTTTTTCTTTTTTGTGAAACTGGAGATTTAACCTAGGGCCTTCCCATGAAGCTACATACCCAGCCCTCTCTTATTTTTTATTTTGAGACAAAGCTTACTAAATTGCCCAGGCAGGACTCAAAATTGTACTCCTGCTACCTCAGCCTCCCAAAATACTGGGATTATAGGCACACAGTACTGCACCAGGGTCTAAATCTTTTGTTTATTTGTTTTTGACCTCAAGACTTTTTCCATTGTGATTTAATATGATTTAATGTTTTTTAATTTGTAAAGACTTGTTTTATTATATTAGTTCTAATGTCTGCTTAATATATAATCTAATCTAGAGTAAATCCTATAAATTGATAACAAGTATTTATTTTCTATTGGTTTTGGATTGAATGTACTATATATGTCTGTTTAGGCCATTTAATCTCATGTGTGATCCAAAAAACGAGGCATGTATTTCATTTAAAAAAAGACTCTAGCAAAAGAAGCACTGCCATTAATCACCCTCAAAATACTCCACTTCATTTCAAACATAATTATCTCATCATTATTGCCAGTTTCTGAATCAGTTCTGGAAGTCTTTCATGAGTGAATTTAGTTGTGCTGTTAATGCTGCTTCCATGTCCTAAATCTATTCAAAATGTTTACCTTTTTTAGTCATTTTGACTTTAGGGGAGTTCCAGAAGTTGCCTGGTACCAGATCTCATGAAGAAAGTGGATGAGGACAACCCGTAATGTGTATACCAGCCTGCCTTTCTGTTTGATGGCACTCAGCAGCAGTGTTACCAGGTTTTGGGGCATCGGACTCTCCTTCTAGAAGTGGTTTCAATGTTCTCTCTGTCTTGAACAAAGAACTGGTCAAGACAAGCACAAAAGGTAGTGAGAATTTATGTTTATTAAAGATAAAAAAAAATAGAAACATGATCTGCAGAGCAAGTTTAGGCTGATTAAATACGAGAAAAGAGATACACCCTGCAAGCAACAGGGTGGGCCACTGAAAGAGTTAACAGTGGCCTGTGGCTGGATGTTGGCTCTGTTTTGTATCCCCACGCCTCAGATTGAAATCAGGTGGAGGCCAACCTTCAAAACCTGCTTGAGTTCTTGCAAGAAAAATTGAAGATATCACCCTCTCATTGGTTACATGTGCAGGACTTTGGGAAATGCTGTGCACATGTGTCCTGGAACTTTGTAATTCACAGGCCACACCCACTTCCCTAGGCAGTTTGTCACGCCCTAAACTCCTGCCTCAGCAGCATTCAACATATATTTAATTGCACTTTGTAAAGATTCTTACAAAAGGGGACTCCAGAACTGCTTCAGAAAGTGGTAAGAAGGATGGGATAAATTTGTTTGAGGTGAAGGGGAGTATTTTGAGGGAGATTAATTGCAATGTTTCTTATACTGTAATAAATTATTTTTATTTAAACAGACCATATTTTTATCAGCCCTTTTATAGCATAGTTTGAATCTGAAGATTCTTTGCATGACTGACATGCTCCTTTATGAAAATGGGGTTTTGACATCCCCTAGTAATATTATATTGGATTCCACTCTCCCTTTATTTTTAGCAGTGTTTGTTTTATGAAATTTGATACTCTGATATCAGGTACATAGAGATTGTTATGTCTTTTTACAGAATTGATCACTTGAAAATGATATGGTTACTATATTGTGAGGTTTTTACATTTCTGGGACCACACACTTGATACCATATAAAGAAGGAAAAGTTTGATTTGGTTCATGGTTTTAGATGTTTCATTAGATGATCGGCAGCTTTTAAGGAAAAGACATCATAGCCCAAGGGGGTGGTAAAGGAAAGCTGCTCAATTAATCACATACAGAAAGTAGATAGGTAGGAAAGAGTGCCAGAGAGGAAAGCGTCAGCGGCAGGATATAGTCCCCAAGGTCATGCCTCCAAGACCCATCCAGATGCACCCAGAAGTGTGCTTTATTATTTTCTAGCTGGCTCTCAAGCCAATCGGGGAAATCAAGACTAACTATCACATTCCAACACTGACAACTTGACACCCAAACATATCTGTTATGCATGATTAATCTTCAAATAAAGATAATATCATGGTCATAGTTCACCTGATATCATGGAAATATACTGGATAAAACCAACACATACTAATTCCTTCTACAAAGTTTCAACCGTCTAAGTCAAAAGTCCCCTTTAAGACTCAAGGCAATCTCTTATCTATTAGCCCCTGTAAAATTCAAAATCAAGTTACAAAACCACAAGATACAATGGTACAGGGTAAATACAACAATTCCGGAATGGAGTAATAAGAGACTAGAAAGTAATCAATCCAAATTAAGACTGACACCCAGCAGGGAAAACATTAATGGTTGTTGCTCCATGTCCAGCATTCAGGGAACATGGTGCTATGTGAATTCTAGAGAGCTTGAGTGGTCCCACCCCTATGACCATGGTTGTAGTCCCAGTGGCCTCTTTCTTGGGCTGGCTTTACCCATTATCTGTGGCTCTTCTCAGCAGATGCTCATTGTTCCTGGATTTTTCAGTTTCCTGGCACCTCTACTGTAGCTTTGGCTTAACTCTCACAGTTTAAAGTAGCATCCTCTCAAGGGCTCCTGGCAGGGAATCTAAACCTGGTCTCACAGACTGTTATGGTTTGTGTCTAGATGTCCCCCCAAAGCCTCATGCGGTCATAGGTGGGATGTTTTCAGAGATGGCTGGATCTATAGGGTGTGATTACTAAATTAGTCCACTGATTGGTCTGGTATAATTCTGCTGGGATCAAGGATGTGATACTAGAATTAAACATGCTAGGATTAAGGGTGGGTAGCCTGGAGAAGATATAAAGGACAGAAAGAAGCTTGTCTACCCCTTTGCTTCCCTTGCTGCCTTCTGTCTGTCTGCCATGCCACCCTGCCTTGAAGCCAGCCAATTATGGACTGAAACCTCTACAAACTGTGAGCTAAATAAGCCTTCCTTCCTTTAACTTTGGGTGTTAGGTATTTTGTCTCAGCAACAGGAGAAAAGTAACTAATACACAGGTTTTCCTTTAATATCTGGGGTTAAGGCACCATAACCTCACAACTCTTGCATTCTGTGTGTCTGAAAAAAACATACAATATGGAAAATATCGAGATCTGCTGCCCGCTTGAGCAGTAGCTAGGACCCCTTAGACTATGACTGCAGAGCCCATGGAGTGCCTGTATGGATGAATACAGCGAAAAGAAACCTGGGGAACCAATGCTATAAGAGGCCTTTCTCAAGCAGTGGGCACAGGAGAGCTCTTCTCAAATGTAAAGTTCATAATTTTGCACCCTTGAGCTTGTAATTGACTTGCTGATTCCTGAGATGTCATCAAAGCATGCTTCTTCTTGTCCCAATTAATGGTTTTTGATTTCTTTTTGTTGCTTCTAATCTCTTCAACAGTCACAACTCCTTTATTCCCAAATTTACCCATGATTTTTTGGGCCAAACTAAAAGTTCTTCAAATCTTTCTGCTCTGTTTTTTCTTCAGATTCTCACTATAAATCTTCCTAAAGGAAGCCAGCAGTCTATCAAAACAAGCATCAGCTGTGTGTTTTGGTATTTCCTACACCAAATTAATCTGACTCTTAAATTTAGCCTTACTCAAAGACTTTGGGCATGGGTTATCGGCAAACAACTTCTTTGCCAAAAGGTAACATGCATGACCTCTTGCCCAGTTCTCAATAGAGTTCTCATCCCACTTGAAACTTCATAAGCAAAGTCTTAAAGTCCACATTCATATAAGCATTCTCATCTTCTGGGTTCCCACCAGAATTTTCCCTCAACCTTTGCTCCTGGCAGTCTAGGGTTTCACTGGCCCACATCTCCAAACCTTTCTAAACTTTTCATATAAACCAGTTCCAAAGGCTTCTGAACCACATTGTCAGGTATAATCGCAACAACAACCCCAGCTTCACAGTACCAGTGTTCTCTGTGAGGAAACTTTTCCATTGCTGGGACAAAATATCTGACACTTGCATCTCAAAGGAGGAGTTGTCTTTCAAGTCTATCAAATTGACAACTCAGATTAACTGACACAGTGACCTTCTGAGTCTGTTGTGCTCCCACCCATCAAAGGTATGGATATGGTTCCTCCATGAAGAGAGTCATTGGTGGGAACCACAGCACTCCCTCTATTATACACACAGGCATTCCCGACAGCAATGCATGGCCAACCAAGTTGTAGGGTGAAAGGCCTAGGTGGGGTAGAAGCAGGAAACATGGTTTTCTTCTTTGACATTAGTAATGCATATCTGGGAGAAGCGCTGTAGTTGGCTCCAGATAAATTTCCTTTTGTTCCTCTTTGATCATCTGTGCCTGGTGGTGAGGTAAGCAGACAGAACCATGTGTTTGTTTAAGGCCCTCTCATTAGACTGCTGTGGACAATGAAGCAGGGGGATCCACGGTGTTCTCTTCCTATCCTATTAGTGACAAATACCTGGGCATGGTACAGGAGAGTTGCTAGAAATCCCTAGTTGTCATGGCAGTAGGAACACTGGTATTATTCTCTGTTTCCTTAGTGGTAGTTCCCGCCAAGGAGAAAGACCTCAGCTGTACTCTGGAAAACTAGCAATTAGCTCTGCCAAGCTGTGTGTGCCCAGGTGTAGTACAACAAATAGAGCCAAAGATTCCCTCAAGCCCTCCCTGTAGGAAGAACAGTAGTGTGGACTACAGTGTTCCCTCTCCACCATGTCAGCAGCTGGTTCTTGTTTGCCAGGCAGAGGGGAGGGATAGCAGAAACCACGTGGTTGCCTGCTTTCAGTTCTGAACTTGCTTGAGTGCACCTGACATCGTCTCAGAGGGCAGGTAGCACAATGTCCTTGTTCTTGAGGATATCACTGTCCATCTCCCTCTGTGTCAACAATGCCTGTCTTCTACACTGCAAAGTGCAAAGCACCCAGTGGGTTTAAGTCACACACATTCCGCTGGGCCAAGCTGCAGTCCCAAGACAGCTATCATTCGAGCCAGTACACAGGAATGTCTGTGGAGTCCCAGAGATGGAAGTATGCAAGATTTTCTGACCCCTAGGGCAGTCTAAACTCAGACAGTAGTTCACTTCTCAAAATTGAGAGATCCTTTTTCCAAAGCAAGGGTGCAGCATGGAATTCGGTTTACTTATCTAATTGGGTTGCAAGACTGTAACGATTGTGAAATTTTTCAGTAGCTAGCAGGGCCAGTATCCATGCTAGAAAGTTTGCTTGGAATCTCTCTTTTACCCCACCTTTACAAAGAAGGGAATCCCCATCCTCTAGCTGTGGAACCAGTGCAGCATATGCTGAGGTATTTTATTTTTCTTATACTTTTGTCTAAATTCTCTGAATCTTATAAGATTGTAATCTCCATTTTCCTATTTTCCAGTGTTCTCCTATGGAAATTCACCTCAAAATGCACTTATATACTCTTGTTGTTTTTGGAGGAGGAGCCAAGATTTCTCTCCTCTTGGTTTTAAAGGTACATTTTTATATCCATCTCTTTTGAATGGAGTGTGTTTCATTTACATTAAAATAATCAAGGGATTCAGAACATTTTACTGTGCCTTTGTTGTTTTTAATGCATGCTGTAGCATTTTTGTTCTTCCTTGCTGTATTATCCTGTTTAGTTAATCCTTTTCCATAGCAATACATTTCAATTTTCTTCTCATTTCCTATGGCATATATTTGGTAGATATTTTCTTTGTGGTTCTGTGAAATTACATGTAACATTTTAAAGTTATAACAGTCTTATCTGACAGATATCAATCTCTTAACTGATCTTTTACAAAACATTCCTGTATATCATTTTGTCCCCCTTATTTTTTGATATCCCAAATTATGCTAGCTTGTTATTTTTTATTCTTGGCTTTTTTGAGGGGGGTATGCTGGGGATCAAACTCAGGGTCTTGACCTTGCTAGGCAGGTGCTTTACCACTGAGCTAAATCCCCAACCCCTGATATCCCAAATTATGATTATATATATTGTGTATCTAATAACATAGATTAACAATTATTTCACACAATTGTGGTTTTTTTTTAATAAAAGAAGACAATTTATTTGAAAATGGGCAAGGGGGAAAGAGAAATGACAGAGAGCTACTCAGAGTATTAAGTAGAATTTGAAAGTGAATCACTCATGGATTTCTCGTCTATAGCTGTTTTTACTGAGATCCTTGTCCCACATACACTCTTGGAATCTGATTGGCTTCCTCGCTTGTCTTTCATCTTCTCTCTGGCTTGTTTTTCATTTTAGCCTTGGATTTGTTCTAGTCATGTAATCTTTCCCTGTCTTTTGGTGGAGGGTAAGATCATGGTTGGGGGTGTTAAGGATAGGTTACTTAGATTTGAGGATTAAATAAAGGGAAAGTTTGTGATTCATGTGTTATCATACTACCTGGGACCTCCCTGAATTGGTTTCTTTGCCTTCATGTTTCCAATTGCCTGAGCCAGAGGCTGCTACCCTTAGTAAGTCTCTCCATTGACTTCTAACGAAGCGTAAGGAGGCCTTCATCCTATCTTTTCCCTACCTCTGGGTCCCTGACTCTACATTGCCTCCCCCAAGGTGACCATACAACTGCTGTTGGGGAAATGGGCAATGGCCTATCTGGCTTCTTCAGGCTGACTGGGGTTGTGATTGGGGAGCAGTAGATGGAATCAACTGTGCAGGTTAATCCAAATCATCAACTTGACTAGATTAAGAGATTCCTAGGGAGGAGATTGGGTCATGGGGACACTATATACATCTACCTACCGATTAAGCCATTGGTGTTCCTAGCCAAATGTATTTTTAGACAGTGGAGTTCAGTTGGAGGAGGTGGGTAACTGGGGGCTTGCCTTTGGAGGATATCAATCTTGGTGACATTCTTTTACTGTATTCTGCTTCCTGGTCACCTTGAAGTGAGCAGCTTTGGTCCACCATGCCTTTCTGCTATGATGATCCTATTCTGGAAACATCCAGTTATAGACTGAAACTTCTGAAACTAAACCAAAATAAACCTCTCCCCTTTTAAGTTTCAGTTATCAGGTATTTCTTACCAACAGGAAAGCTGGCCAGTACAACAAGTAAACATATTTTAGAACAAATATGACTATAAAATAGACATTATGGGTGAGTCAATTCAATTGTTTTAGATATAGGGGTAGCTCATTCTATTTTATTTTCTTGTCCTCTAGGTCTATAACTATCTATAACTATAGTTGGGATTGAAGAGACCCCTCGTCAGAGATTCTTTACTCCTCTTCTGACATGTCACTTTGAAGGTCGAATGTCTAACCATGAGTTTTTAATTGTCCCACAATGTTTTATTCCCTTGCTAGGAAAAGATTTATTAACAAAATTGGGGGCAATTCTCAAATTTTGGCAAGGCCAAAATGGATTTTACTTGCTGGGACTATGCAAGGTGTCCCTGAGCAAATTAGCCAACAAGTAAATCCTGCTGCATGGTATAAGGAAACACATGGTAGGGCAAATTCAGCTGTGCCAGTAATTATAAGACTAAAGGACCCCAGCCAATTTCCAAGTTGAAAACAATATCCAATCAAGAAAGAGGGATGTAAAGGCCTCCAGCCTCTCATAGACAGAGTTGTCAAATAATGCCCTTCAGAACTTTGTCAGTGCCCTTTGCAATACTCCCATTCTCCCTGTAATATAGCCCTCAGGAAAATATAGTGTGGTAGAAGACCTCCACTTCATTAATGCCACTGTCATTCTAATCCATCCTCTACTGGCAGATTCATATACAATTGTCTCCCAAATTCCAGGGGACACTGATTTGTTCTCAATCTTAGATTTAAAAGATGAATTCTTCTCCATCCCTGTATGTCCAGATTCTCAGTTTCCATTTGCCCTTGAATGGGAAAATCCCATGATAAGAGAAAAGCAGCAACGTAGTTGGACAATTCTCCTGTAGGGGTTTAGAGACAGTCTTCACCTTTTTGTCCAGGCAGTAGAAAAAGACTTGAGGAACCTAAAGCTAGAACAAGGAACCTTCTGACAGTGTATAGATGATACTCTCATTGTCAGCCCAACTCAGGAACTATCTAACCGTAACACTATACAAACTCTTAACTTTCTATCTAAGAAGGGATATAAAGTCTCCAAAGAAAGGGCTCAGTATCCTTCCCAAAAGTTCAATATCTGTGATATATTTTACACCTGGGAAACAGCAGCTGTCTAGGGAATGGATCTGGGCTAGCCATGATCTTGGGTCTCCTGCTACCAAACAACAGCTTTGTTTCTTCTTAGGTAACTATCTGGTTACCTAATTTTGGACTAATAGCAAAGCATTTATATGAGGCAATAAAAGGTACTGAGTCTGTGCCCCTAGAATGGACAAAAGTGACTAACAATGCTTATAGAAAAATAAAGCAAATCCTTACTCAGGTTCCAGCACTAGAAATACCCTGACTAGAAATACATTGACTTTAAAAAAGAAATCTTTCTCTGTGTATCAGAAAAGGGAGGAATCGCATTGGAGGTCTTGACCCAAAGGCTAAGACAAGAACACGCATGGTGACATACTTGTCAAATAAGTTAGAGGGGGTGGCTGATGGATGGCTGCCCTGCCTGAGACCAATAGCAGCTACACCTATACTAACAGAAGAATCTACAAAGTTAACTTTGGGACAAAGACTAGAAGTTATTTTTGCTCATCAAATCAGAGCCCTTCTGGAGACAAAGTTTACTTCTAGTTAATGGGGAAACAGCTTACCAAGTATCAGGCTGTGCTCTTAGACACCCGTGAATTTATTATAAAAACTTGCACTACTATTTATCCTGCTTTTTTGGTGCTTATAGGCCCAAAGTTTAGCCAATCTTGTGAACAAGTAATCTCCTAGACCTATGCAAGCAGACAAGACCTTAGTGACCTGCCCCTCCAAGATCCTGAGAAGGTATGGTTCACTGATGGAAGTAGCTTTGTCTGATAAGGACAGCAAAGGTATGTTTTACAGTTGTCAGCTCATAATATTTCTTTAAAGCCAAACCTCTTCCCCCAGGAATATCTCCTCAAAAGGCAGACCTGGCATTGATATTAGAAAAGACAGATGTTTAAACATCTACACAAGACTCCATATATGCCTTTCTGGTGCCACACACCCATGCTGCAATCTGGAGAGAAAGAGGCTTACTGACAAATAAACAATCATATATAACATACAGACAGGAAATTCTACAGTTCCTAGAGGCAGCCCACAGGTAGCTGTCATGCACTGTAAAGGACACCAGAGAGATGTGTCTGAAATCTCCTTTGGAAATTAAAAGACTGGTAGGGAGGCAAGAAGAGCAGCCTACAGCTGCTCAAGACTCTAGCTTTATTCTCAGTTCCTTAGGAACTATCAAAACCAGTCTATACCCCCCAAGTGGATAAAGGGGCCTTAGGACAAGGAGGAATTATAAAGGGACTCTGGCAGTATTTAGGAAACAAACTGTATCTCTTCCCCCAAGAGATACAATGGAAAGCTGCAAAAACATTTCATGATTCCTTGCATATGGAAAGAGATATTGGGAATGGTCACACAAGTTTTCACAGGACTAGGTCTAGCAACAATGACCCAATGAGTCTGCAAATCTTGCCCATTTTGTTCCTACAACAACCAGGGCAAGCCCAAACCTCTTTCTTTCTTATAACTTGTACAGAGGATAGGGACATACCATGAAGAGCACTGGCAGTTACACTTTACCCATATGCCACCATATAGAGAAATTAAACAGATGTTCATCCTAATTGACACGTTTACAGGCTGGATTGAAGCCTTTCCTACCTGTTCAGGAAAGGCTACTGAAGATCAAGGTGCTTCTTAAAGAACTCTTCCCCAGATTTGGGCTACACCAGTCTCTCCAGAGTGACAATGAACCTTCTTTTACCTCCCAAGTAACTCAGGGAGTGGCAAAGACTTTAGGAATAAAGAGCTGCTTTCATTCCACCTGGCAGCCTCAATTTCCTGGAAAGGTAGAGAGAGCCAACCAGACTGTAAAGCAAGATCTGCCAAACTTTGCCAAGAAACCTCTGAGTCTTGGCTCTGATGGCTACCAGTGGCACTCATAAGGGTTCATAACATGCCCAAAATTGGGCTAAATTTGAACTCATTTGAGAAGTTATATGAAAGGCCATTTCTATCTTCTGATAGGATAATAGACCCAGAGACTACAAGATTCTTACAATATCTCATCAATCTGGGCCTACTATAACAAACTATCCAAATGCATGGGAAAAGAATCCTGCCAGCTGCTGGCCCAGGGGGCACCACATAATGTCTGCCCTGGAAATGAAGTTCTTGTGAGAAGTTAGACAGAGGAAACACCAGCAGACCAGTTGGAGCCAAAATGGAAAGGCCCCTTTTCAGTGATCCTCACAACACCCACCACGGTAAAGGTGGCAGAGATAGATAATTGGATTCATCTTTCCACATTAAAAATAGCCCCACTTGAACTGTCTGAAAAACAAGATCACCCAAAAGGAAAACGGTACTCCTGTGAGCCTCTGGAAGTCTTGAGATTTATCTTCAAAAGCAAGATTCCAGTGCAGCTACAGATAAATAAACAAAACCTTGCTAAGGCCATGGCTCTCAGACTCTTGATAATTTATCTGACATACATCTCTAATATACATTCTTCTCTACAGGCAGCATGGAAGTCTGACCTGTTCCTCACATTTGGGCTAATAGTATAGTTTCCTTCTCCCATCAAACAGGCAGCTTTAGGGTCAATAACTCTTTTCCCATTGTTTTCTGACAGGTTTTTCTCAACCCAGTCAAAGTGTCACAAAACCCCAAGATAGTTGGAGAGTACATAATCCCTAATAGTTAAGGTCTACAGCCCCTTCTGGCTTGAAGAAGGCACAGAAGACGGAAATTACAACTCTTTCTGCACCCCATAAAGATTTATGGTATTTATGTCTCTTAGGGGGAAATGATATAAGAGATAGTACATGGCAAAACTGGCTGGAGAAATGGGTGAGGCCTGTCAATTGCAAGATCTCAGGGTAGTTCCAGGTGATTCTCAGGACCCCATATGGAGAACTACTCATGGGCGGCCAGGAGTTGTAGATGGCATGAAGGACACTAGACGCCATAAGGAGCCCACTATTGTTACTCCTTGTGGTAGCCCACTCTGCTTCTTCTGGACACAGAGAGCACTTTTATTTTTTGCTTTTATCCTTTCTTTTGTTCTTCCCTTACCCCTTCATCCCTCATTTTTCAAATAAACTTTTGGCATCATTTTTGGCTTGTCTCATCCAATTCTTTGTTCAAGGCAAGAAAGACTTAGAATATTTTTAATTGGTATACAATTTTTAAAGGAACTACCACACAACACTCCTACTTGCTTTAGGCCTCTTATTGAGTAGAACATTGCTTTTCATCTTTTGATTTTTAGTCTATGAATTGTTTTTTGGTTTAAATATGTTTCTTGTATACAGCATACCATTGAGTTTGTTTTTTGTTTGTTTGTTTATTTGCTGGGGGTATTTTGGATCCTAAATGCCAATCTGTGTCTTTTGATTTGGGAGTTAAAATCATCCAACTTGAGAGCAATTACTGAAATGTATTGACTTATTTCTGCCATGGCGATATTTTACTCTTGTTGTTTCCTTGTTCTCCCTTCTCTTTATCTGCTCATCTTGCCTGGTATGTTCATTCTGTTAGACTTTTTGAAATTGTTGTCTTAATTTTTCTCTTTCTAGGATATTCTTGAGAAATTTTTACAGTTTTGGTTGGGTCACAATGAATTTTTTAAGGTATTCTTTGTCATGGAAAGACCTTTAGTCTTCATCAATTTTGAAAGAAGTTTTGTAGTTCTGGCTTAGAAGTTGATTTCTTTTAAGGCATGAAACACTTCAGTTCCAGCCTTCCTGTTTGTATTGAGAAGTCTGATGTAATTTTAATGGGCTTTCCTTCATAATTGATTTCTTGCTTTTCTCTAACTGCTTTTAAAATTCTTTGTGCTGGACTTCCGGGATTTGGGCTATGATGTGTTGTGGAGAAGTTCCTTACTGATAGTGCTATTTGAGGTTCTATTGGCTTCACTTATCTGTATTTTAAATTATTTCCTCATACTTGGAAAGTTTTCAGGTTTTTTTTTTCCTGTGAATAGTTATTTTATGCTATATGTGCTGTCTTCTGTTATTTCACTAATCTGATTATTACTGGACTTGTGTCTTTGTCATCTAGTACATTGGAATCCATTTTCTCATGCTCTCTTGTTTGTGTAGTATCTCTGTGTATGGTCACTGGTATCAGCCCTGTCTTCTAATTCTGACACTGTCCTTACACTGGTCACTTTTGCTACCTTTACTTTCAGTAGAATTTTTATTGTCATGGATTTCTGTTTTCTACCTTTTCATGGATTCTAATCCTCTGCTAAACTAGTGATTTATGCTTTCTATCATATTGTTTAGCTCACATAAATTTTTCTTACTGTCTTCTGTAAAGTCACGACTGATCATTTTTGAAGTTGTCTGTTATCTGTTTAGTTATGTCTTATTTAATTTTGTCTAACACCGTATTGATTTGTATTTATATCTCTTCTTTTTTCTGTGTGTGCTGGAGATCAAACTCTTTTATCATTTTGAATAATTCAGCTCTGTGACTTTTGACTTCCTCCACATGGATGTCTCATGGATCAGTTTTGGGGGAGTTAGGGATTTTTGGAGGCATTTTGTTGCCTGTCTTCTCATATTTCATGTGTGTGTGTGTGTGTGTGTGTGTGTGTGTATGTGTGTGTGTGTGTGTGTGTGTGTGTTGAGATTTTGGGGTTAATTATAGTGGTAAGACTTTGTTGATAGTATGTAAATTTAGTTAGTGTCTGCTTTTCAGTGATGCACTCAGCATGGCTAGCTATAGGCCTTTGTCTCTTTCCTAAGATCCAACCAACTCTGCCAATTTGGAAGGGGAACATGTGGTGTTATTGGCCTAGCACCCAGTTCTCTAGAAATGAACTCCTGTATGACACAAACCTAGATCAGTCATTGCACACACAAAAAAAGCAATTAATAACAACATCTCTACCATCCTGGCTTTAGCAACAAAATCAGCAACAATATTGGAGTCAAAGACAAACTAGATATTGACATACTATAAGAATCAATAAAAGCTACCACTATACTATCTTTAACTATCAAAATGACTTATAATTATACTATACAGACAAAGAAAACCAAATATTGACATACAGCCAGTATCTACTAAATGACTACCTATAACAATAGAGAAGAATTTAATTATCATAGCACAGAGTCAACTAAATATCTAAAGATTTAAAAAGTGTAATGGTTTTACGAGTAAAGATAGAAGATTGGGAAAGAGGAGAATGTAAGAAGTAAAATTTAAAAAACAAAGAAAAGAAAGAAGAGAAGGAGGAGAGAAAGGTGAGATAAAAGATTTTATTAAGGAATTAAAGATAATTACTGTAACTATATAAAAGTAACAAAAAAAACTAAAATGAAATAAATAATAGAGAGCAAAATAAAGAAGAAATAGCAAAAAAAGGAAAATATTAAAAGGAAAGAAAGAAAAAAATAAATTTAAAAACCCCATATCTCCAAAAGCCAATGAGAAAACCAAAAAGAAATGAGTCCAAAAAACATTACTCCTTGTTTTTCAATGACTGGTTTCTTTCTGTGTTCTACAGTATTGGAATCCACTAGACACAGGGCAAGGATAGTGAGTCACTACTAAGTCCTATTTTGTTTTCACATTCATGTTTTTGTGTTTGACTGTTAAATCCTGTCATGGCTATCCTGCTGGGCACAGGTAATTGATGGTGTTCACTCTAAGGCTGTAGTCACTCTGGCAGCTCTCACTTCCTGGGTCCCTCTGTGTACCCAGGTGATGCCTCTCTCTGACTAGCTTTACAGTTTGTGGTTTTATGAGGTTCCTCCCTCCTTGCTCCAAGGTCCCCTCTGTCCTTACACCCCAGGCTCTGGCAGTCATCCAAGCTAAGGAGTATCTTTGCTCATGTTGGTACAAAAAGAAAACAGACTACTAAGTTATATGCTGGATGTAGGCAGCAGAGCAGGGGTTCATGCAGACCTCTGAATTTAATGCCAGTATTTTCAGACCCAGTCATCTCCAAAGGCAACACATGACCAGCTTGCCTTCTCACCACAGAAGGTGGGAACCCTGTGTCTTTCCCAGCCTGAGTTTAAACTTCTCAGGCTTTCTATGTCTTGCTTGATCCCTCTCTGCTAATGTTTCTTTTGGCCATCTCCCACCCAGTCACTGTGGTAGTGTGACACCTGAAACTCTGAGGTGTAGTTGTTCTATGGCTTGTTCTTAAACAATTAACCTCTTCCCAAAATGGCTTCTGATTAAATCCTCTCAAATGTGGAAGACAGAGCTGCACTAGGTTTCTTCTCCAATTCTAGTCTGACTTTGGGAAGGTGCCACTTTCTGAGTAAAACCCTACACTGTTTTTGCAGTTTACAATAGCTATAGGTCTTTCCTGGAGCTAGTGCTGCCAGCTCCAACTACTATTTCTTCCTGTACCTGCAAACTCTCTCCAGGCTTACCTTGTATCCGTGGAGAGAGATCCTCTCTGTAAATAAATATTTTAACACTGATTTTTAATTTTATTTGTTTTACTCTCTATTTTAAGCTGTCCTAGAAATCCCAGTCAATCTTGTCAAGCATTTGATGAATGGTTCTACTGGTTCCAGTGCAAAACGCAACCAGGAAGTGGTTCTTTTGGCAAACACAAACAGCTTTCAAGCAATGAACACTATTTTTATCCAGTAATTTAAAGCTCACTTTTATGGAAAGATTTTACATGAAGGAAATATGCTATCAAAACCATCAGTTTTATTATTGTGAATTTTAAAACTATCTATCAAAGAATGCTGGAGCACAGAAATGGTACTTATCTAATAGGGGTAGCCAGGAACTATTTATTTGACTAGTTGAGTATTTTGTTTAACTGAGAAGTTTTATTGCTTAATCTAATCAAGATTTAACTCCTAGAGGACCCAAAGAGAGAATTGGGAACTCACAGAGTGAGTCAAAGCCTATGAGAACCTTGAAATATGTCAGATATGTACCTGTACATCTAAAATTTAAAGTAAGTCCCAGCTGGAAAGCAAAGCAGAATAATAATTAGGGAACAGCTAAAGGAGAGTACGTATTAAAATGGGTTAAAATTTTTCAGAACATACTTTGTAGAAGCAGTCTTTACTTTGTAGCATAATGGAGTTCTTTCTTAAATTTACAAATTTTAATGTAATACAAACAGATATTAGTAAAAATATAAAAGCACTTTTCTTAATTCTATGAAAAAATGGAGTTATTAATATTGTGAAATCAGATACAGAAATCGAGAAGAGCAAAAGAGTCCTATAAAATGAAACATTCAAGAAAAGTTTCCTTAAGCACAGATTTTTGATAGGGCTGAAAATAAGGAAGTGACAAAACCACGTAGGAGTGACAAGAAGAAGGGAAGATATTTTATTAGAAAGCTCACTTAACAAATTGGGGAGGGGGTAAGAAGAACACTAGCATGTATTTGACAGAGAGGAATTAGGAATAAAATGTTAATATTTTTAAAAGAAAACCTCCATCCCTAAATAGGTATTTGTAAAGTAATAAAGTGCAGAATATAAGTGGTGCAGGACAACATGTCTTCCATCTCTGCCATAAGACATGAATTTAAATTTTAATAAGTAATTGTTTTTATTAATTCACTTGCATGTTTTAGTAGAAAATTCTCATTTCTTACTTTCATAAGCTTTTCTTTATTTAATTTTATTTTAGTGGTACATTTTAGATGTACATATTGATAACATTCATCATTGGGGATTTGTACCTGTACATAATATAGCTTATTGCTTCTTTTTTTCCCATTCCCTTCCCCTCACCCCCTCCTCCCTCCCTATTTACAAAAGCTTTGTTTCCATATTTTCCTTCCATTTCTTATTTCTCTTGTCCCTCTGTTCCTTTCCCCCTCCCTTGTTCCCTTTCCCATTTGGACACTTTCTTCCCTTTCCCAATATAATATATTTTAGTCTTTATTTACACTTCAGTTTCTCACACCAGAGAAACTATGCGGTATTTAAACATGTGTGTCCGATTTATTTCACTTAGGAGTATGGTCTCAAGATGCATCCATTTACCTAGGAATCTCTCAAGCTTATCATTCTTTATGGCAGAGTAGTACTCCATTGTATAGAAAAACCACATTTTCTTAATCCATTCTGCTGTTGATGGGCATTTGGACTGCTTCAATGATTTAGCTATTACAAACTGTGCTGCTATAAACATGGGTGTGCATATATCCCTGTGATATAATGATTTTAATTCTTTTGGGAAGATACCAAGAAGTGGAATAGCTGGGTCAAATGGAATCTCTAGTCCTAGTTCCTTGAGGAATCTCCACACTGATTTCCATAGTGGTTGTACCAGTCTACATTTCCACCAACAGTGGAGAAGGGTTCCTTTTTCTCCACAGCTGCTCCAGCATTTGTTATTGGCTGATTTGTTGATAATAGCCATTCTTTCTGGAGTGAGGTGGAATCTCAGGGTTGTTTTGATTTGCATCTCTCGAATGACCAGTGATGTTGAACATTTTTTCATATGTCTCTCTTCTGTTTCTACTTCTTCATCTGAGAAGTGTCTATTCATTTCTGCTGTCCACTTTTGGATTGGGTCTTTAAATTTGGGGAGTCTGATTTTTTTGAGTTCTTTATATATTCGAGATGTTAGTCCTTTGTCAGAGGAATAGCTGGCAAAAATTTTTTCCCACACTGTGGGTTGTCTCTTCGCTCTGTTGGTAGTTTCTTTTGCTGTGCAAAAGCTTTTTAACAAGATCAGATCCCAGTTGTTGATTTTTTGTGATATTTCCTGGGCAACTGGGGATTTGTTCATAAAGACTTTGCCTACACCTGTGTCTTCAAGAGTTCGACCTATTCTATCTTCCAATAGATTTATTGTTTCTGTTTTAATATTTAGATCTTTGATCCACTTTGATTTTAGCTTAGTGCATGGGGAAAGATACGGGTCTAGTTTTAACCTTCAGCATGTGGAAAGCCAGTTTTTCCAGCACCATTTATTAAAGAGACTGTCTTTCTTCCAGTGCAGTTGTTTGGCCCCTTTGTCAAAGATAAGGTGACTGAGCACATTTGGATCTGTTTCTTCATTTTCTGATCTGTTCCATTGGTCCTGGGGTCTGTTTTTGTGCCAGTACCATGCTGTTTTTATTACAGTAGCTTTGTAGTATAGTTTTAGGTCAGGGATTGTGATGACCCCTGCTTTGCTTTTGTTGCCCAGAGTTGCTTTTGCTATTCTAGGTTTCTTTTGGTTCCAAATGAGTTTTAGCATTGTCTTCTCTAATTCTGTGAGGTATGCTACTAGTAATTTAATTGGGATTGCATTAAATCTGTATAGTAGTTTTGGGAGTATGGCCATTTTCACTATATTAGTTCTTCCTACCCAGGAGCAAGGGATATCTTTCCATTTTCTGGTATCTTCTTCAATGTCCTTTTTCAAAGTACTGTAGTTTTCATTGTATAGACCTTTTACTTCCTTTGTGAGACTGATTCCTAGGTACTTCATTTTTTTGGATGCTATTGTGAAAGGTGTTGTTTCCCTAATTTCTCTCTCGGTGAGTCTGTTGTTTGTGTACAGGAATGCTATTGACTTCTGAGTGTTGACTTTGTATCCAGCTACGTTGCTGAATTTGGTTATTAAATCTAGGAGTCTTTTGGTGGAGTTTTTGGGGTCTTCTGTATCATGTCATCTGCAAATAATGATAATTTAACTTCTTCTTTTCCTATCCTTATTCCTTTTATTTCTTTCTCTTGTCTAATTGCTCTGGCTAATGTTTCCAGAACTATATTGAATAAGAGTGGTGAGAGCAGACATCCTTGTCTTGTTCCGGATTTTAGAGGGAAAGCTTTTAGTTTTTGACCATTTAGTATGATGTTAGCTGTTGGTTTGTTATAGATGACTTTTATCAGATTGAGATAAAGGCTGTCTATTCCAATTTTCTGCAGTGCTTTTATCATGAATGGGTGTTGGACCTTGTCAAATGCCTTTTCTGTATCTATTGAGATGATCATATGGTTTTTGTCCTTATCTCTGTTAATATAGTGTATCACATTTATTGATTTGCATATGTTGAACCATCACTGCATCCCTGGAATGAATCCTACTTGGTCATAGTGTATAATCTTCTTGATAACTTCTTGCATTGTGTTTGCCAGTATCTTATTGAGGATTTTTGCATCTATGTTCATTAATGAGATTGGCCTGTAGTTCTCTTTTATTGTTGGATCCTTCTCTGGCTTTGGTATCAGGGTAATGCTTGCTTCTAGGAATGAATTTGGGAGTATTGCTTCTCTTTCAATTTCGTTAAAGAGTTTGAGAATTAGTGGCATTAAATAGTCTCTAAATTTCTTGTAGAATTCTGCAGTGAATCCGTCAGGACCTGGGCTTTACTTTGTTGGTAGGTTTTTAATTACTTTTTCAATTTCATTGGCTGATATTGGGTTATTTAGAGTTTTTATATCTTCTTGATCCAGTTTTGGTAATTCACATGTATCTAGGAATCTGTCTATTTCTTCTGTATTTTTGATCTTATTAAAATACAGGTTCTCAAAATAGGTATTGATGATCTTTTGGATTTCTGCCAGGTCTGTTGTGATGTCAACCTTTTCACTCCTAATTGTATGAATTTGAGTCTTTTCTTTCCTTTTTTTAATAAGGTTGGCTAAGAGTTTGTCAATTTTATTTAATTTTTCAAAGAACCAACTCTTTGATTCTTTGATTCTTTGTATTGTTTTCTTAATTTCAATTGCATTAATTTCAGCTCTGATCTTTATTATATTCTCCCTTGTACAGGCTTTGGGTTTGAGTTGCTCTTCTTTTTCTAGAAGCTTGAGGTTCAACATTAGGTTGTTTATTTGAGCTCGTGCTGTTTTTCTGATATGGGCGTTCAATGCTATATAAATTTCCCTCGTAGAACTGCTTTCATTGTGTGCCACAAATTTCGGTAGGTTGTATTGGCATTATCATTCAATTGTAGAAACTGTCTAATTTCTTCTTTAATTTCTTCTCTGACCCACTCATTGTTCAAGAGTGTGCTATTTAATTTCCATGTGTTTATGGAATTTTTGTGGTTCCTTTTGCTGTTTATTTCCAGTTTCAATGCACTATGGTCTGATAGTATGCATGGGATAATTTCAATTCCGTTGCATTTACTTAAGCATGTTCTATGAGCTAGTATGTGGTCTATTTTGGAGAAAGTCTCATGTGCAGCTAAGAAGAATGTGTATTCTAATGTTGTGGGGTGGAATACTCTGTATACGTCTACTAGGTCCATTTGTTCAAGAGTTTGGTTTAGTTCTGATATTTCCCTGTTGACTTTTTGTCTAGTTGATCTGTCGATTTGTGACAGTGGGGTATTGAAGTCCCCTATTATAATCGTATTGGTGCTTATTTGGTTTTTCATGTCCATTAATATTTGCTGTATGTAATTAGGCACGCTGGTATTAGGGGCATATATATTTATGATTGTCATCTTCTTGGGTTGTTCCCTTTACAAGGATGTAGTGACCTTCTTTGTCTTTCTAAATGAGTATTGGCTTGAAATTCACTCTGTCTGATAAGCTTTTCATATAAGGCTTGCTGCTTGCTTTTTGCTTGAGACTTTTATGACCCTTCAATTTTCATTTAGCTCTTTTCTAGAATAATTCTCAAATCACAAAATGCAAACTTAAAAGAAAGCAAAGTATCCACTGATTTTCAACCACATTTCTTTCGTAGCCTTTGTGTCTCCTCCTGATCAGATACAAAATTTTGCATTTCTCAAGACTAAGTTATGACAGATAAGGCAAAAAGAGAGTTTAAAGTGAAAGGGCAGTTTAGAAATAAAAATCATGCCTTGTCCTGTTGGGTGAGAGGTCGGAAGAGGGCGCCACAGGATTTAGGAGCACTTGTGTCAAACTGGTGTTAGCCCTTTAAATTGCAAGGTAGTCAGAATTATGAAACCACATTATTATTGTTCTCAAATAATTATAGGGTGTTTCTGTACAGGCAGTTTACAGGAAACGTTTCCACAGAAGATAGAAATAATCTTGCTGAAAATATATTTCACTAACTTTTAAGTTTCCATCTTTAATTCAAAATGTTAATGCACATAATATTTTAAGATACAAAATTCTAATCTTTTGTTTATGCCTCGCTAATGGAGAAATTACAATATATACTTCTCAAAATTACCACTTTGGCTTTTTAATTCCAGAATCTTATTGGTATATGAGGCTTTAGAGATGGTATTTAACTCTCATATTTGACAGAAAAAGAAGCTGAAGCCCTGAGGAAATCACACCACTGGATGTCGAAAGACTTGGGCTAAGATTCCAGGATTCTTAGATTTCTGAGCTGCACTCTCTAATACAGCAACAATCATGTACCATAAATATTTATATGTCTGGGAGTAGTATATCAAGGGATTGTTCTGTCTGTTAGAGATGCTCAGTAAAGCAATTTATTAGATAAGATGCCGGTTTACCTGAGATTTGTTTTTAAATAATTCAATAAAAATTGAAAGTAGTGGGGCTGGGGATTTAGCTCAGTGATTAGAGTGCTTGCCTTGCAAGCACAAGGCCCTGAGTTCAATCCCCGGCACCACAAAAAAAAAAAAAAAATTGAGAGTAGTAACAGGCAAATACAAAATTTGCAATGTGTTCTTAATTAATAAACCTGAGCTATGAATATACTTATAGTTCATCATTCTCTCTACTTTTTGTCAAATGTTTCTATAATAAGACTATATTCAAGGTAACATGTTGGGGAAAGACACTTTAATAGGAAATTATACCATTAATGTGCAGATTATATACAAACTACAGATTTTAAAGATCCACAATCATTGCTATTATTCAAGAAATGTTTATAAAAAGTTTACTAATACCAACAAAAGTTTTATAAATAGGCACTTGTTAAAGACAGTGTGCCTGTTTACAACATTTTACACTGTCATGTGTTAGCACGAGGGCTTTTGTTTTTAGAACTATTTAGTTCACACTATGTTGTATCTGTTGAGTCCTTCGGTTTTCTGTAGCAAAACCAAAAATGTGAGATGTGTATGTTTATGAATGTAGGGAGCATGTGAGATACTTCTCGGTACAATTTGGCTAAACAATTGATTTGGGAGAATTTTTCCAAAACAGTTTGGTCATGTATACATCGAAAATTTTCTTTTCAAAGAGAACTAATCTGTTAAGGAAGGAATTCCTGTATTGTCACTCATATAATGTCTATATACACCAACATAGAATGCTTATGGCTCCTTAGTCAGATCCAGGGAAGCATCAGTGAAATGAAAAGAGAAGTTGAAACTCTTGACTGCAGAAATATATACTGAATTTTCCTGGAAGAGCAGATTCCTTTTAAGCACCTACAAACAAGGGCCACATTTATACTTTTTTCATTGCATGACTGAGATGATTAATAAAAACTCATGTAGCAAAAAATTAACTTAATACACAAAAGATTCCTCCTCTAAAAGCATAAGTAAATAATTACTAAACAAAAGACCCTTAAAACCTAAAATCTAGAGTTTGGAGAGCATCTTACAATTTAAATCACTTCATTAAATCTTTTTTCTTTGTATTTCTTCCTACCCTGGAAGACAACCAGACAAGAGAGTGACCAAGAACTGCTTCAAACTCCTAAAATGCAATAAATTCACTTTCAATCTAAGATAAAAATATAACTTAGCCAAAATCTAACATTCAAATATATTGGCATTGATTTTTCTCCATAAGAATCCCAGTTTCTGTTATTTTAAGTTGAATTTTGTTTCAATCTTCATATTTTATAAATTTTAATTTGTTGCTTGAGCTATAAGGGTCAATTTGCCATGAAAGGCACCAGCTTGGTTGTATACTGAACATTAGCAAACAACAGTAATTCCTGTCAAAGCTTGCTTTCTTTCCTTGAAGGAAGTTTCTGAGTAAACAATAACTATCTTAAATATACTTTGAAAACAAAATCAAGATGTAGGGAAATAAAAGTCATAAATAATAGAGAGATTTTAGAAAACCTAGCTTGCACTGGCATTGTAAACGTGTCAAAAAGTACAAAGAGGGGTTGGGGATTTAGCGTAAGTGCCTAGCAAGCACAAGGCCCTAAATTTGATGCCCAGCATCCCCCACACCTAAAAAACTACAAAGATAAGTGAAGCCGGGTGCATGAATTACCAACTTGGGAACCAGTTCTACATTGGAGGTGGTATGAAAGAATAGGGCCAAAATATAAAAACCTGGGCTTTGTAAAAACTAAAATGAGATTGATAAATTTGGGAGTTGAGTTTTATATTGAATAAATGCTCACCTTAGCTTCATAAGTGGTTCACTGCAATTTTAGTTTTAAAAGGGAGGATGTTGTCTTAAACTATCCTGTAGTGGCAAGAGGACAAATGTTCTAATGCAAAGAGAGAAGGGAAGTGAGGGAAAGAAGGGAAAAGTTATGGTTTTTTAAATGGGACCATTCAAAAAGTCATGGTTTCCTTAAAATAGAATTAAATCAGCAGTCAGTAGACCTGAATTCTAACCACAGCTCTGATATAAACCTGTTGTGTTTCTCTGGCTTTTAGTTTTCTCATCTTTAGTATAATCACTTAAGATGATTATACTAAATGATCTCTCAGACTCTTTAAAATTCTGTGATTCTACTTAAAGTCATGTGGAATCAGATACTGCTATTTTCTATGCTTTTACTGTTCATTTATAGTTAATGGCAAATAATAAAGCTACTTAAGGTAATACATTAATATTAATTTTAGTTGGAGTCTTCTGCTACTATTCTAAATATGTTGCTGTTACAGGAGGGCTGTACTTGGTTCAGAACAACTATGTTAGGCACCACTTCTTCCTATCTATACATATCTGGAGGTAAAAATGGAGAATGAACAGAGCATTGGGCTGTTTACTAAAGCCAGAAAATTGTATCCGGAAAGGGTTAATTTGGAGAAAGCTCTGGCATTCGCTACCTTTCTCTATACTCCAAACTCCTCCTAGGTCACTAAAGTTTCCAGTTAAACATGATGTCTCTTCCTAGTTGGCTGTTTTGCTCTCTTTCCTGCACCCCTGAGATTTGGGCGGCCATTAGGGATGTGATCAGTGTATCAAATTCCCTTTTCTCTGTAGGACCTGAAGTTTCCCACTTTTTCACATCTACATCAATATGCTTTCTCTGGCCCAACTCTATTGACCGCTTGCCTCATATTTCAGTTCCGGCCTTTAACCCTTTGACCGTTATTTCAGCAAGTACCTGACATAAGTGGAAGGTCCGATCTTAATATGCCAATGAGTTTAAGTAGAAAAAAATTCAGGTGCCAGCCTACTAAACCTCAAGCAATAGCTCTTATTTAAAAGCCCATTTAATGTGGGACTTGTCTCTGCGGAATATATGGAAAGTTAGTTATCCTCCCCAGAGAGTGAAACATTTCATGACCAAATCTGTCTCCTTTTTGCAGTGGCCTTGGTGTGTGACCTGAACCAACTAGCCACAAATGGCATATAAAATCATTCTAGAAATTGTTTTGGATAAATATTTTATTAATTAACATATTACTATTTATATTATAAATTTTATATAATTTTTGCAAATAGCCCCTCTTTATGTCAAGTGCCACTAGTATTCCAAACACATGGTAATATAATGTTTCTTTTTGAAAGAAGTTAAATAACCATAAATAAACTAAAATTTGAGTAGATTGAAGAAAGATATGCATATTACTATACATATGAGGCAGAAATAAAGTATCAAAAATCTATGCAAAAGATATAAGAATGATTGGAAATTTGAGAAACACAAGACCAGATAACCTCACAATTACTATCTGGCCTTAGATGTTTTGATCTCATCAACAGTCACTGAAATGAAAACAAAATTATGAAGTTATTTTCTATCCAGCTCCTTATTCTCCTCCTTCCATTTAATGCCATGTATTTTAGTATAGGTGTCTACTGAATGCTTGCATATCCCAAAAGCATTACCTGTGAGTAGGTCATCGTCATGGAGAGCAACTTGCCTCCCAGATGAAAGGCTGTCTTACCACAGGGTTACATTACTCTTCTCGGAAATTACTGCAACAATCTATAAACATACACTTTTTCGAAAGTTGTCAGAACAGCAAGAGCAAAAAAATCTAGTTTTCTCATTTCACCATAAAGTTTCACCTAAAATGCCAATTTCAGCAGATGGTCAGAGTAACCCTCAAATAATAGCATAATGGTTGTTTTATAAGCTAAGGTATAGATTCTTTACTATCATGGGCCACAAGTGGCAATGAGATACTTGAAACTTTACAGCTCCAAATAAAACCATTAAAACAACCTATAGTTCCAAACAAAAGATCTGTTGTGGCCACTGTATAAAGGCAATGTTAGGTGTTTTTCAATGGAAAGGGCTTAGGTATTTTAAAAGTCCTAGGGTTAATTTATGTTCAGCTATCTTTTCTTTCATTAAGGTGAATGGAACCGTTCAACACTTTGCCCAAGAATCTATGATTTCTCTACACATATTAGCTGTTATCAAGGTTTATGTTCTTGTGAACACTTTGGGCAACAGAGATTAATGCAGGTCTCATATGTGAATAGCACCTATACTTCCATTGAATTCTTGAGTCTAATAAAACCTAATAACATAGGCAAAGCAGATATTATTATGTCCATCTCATCAAAGAAGAATTTGAAAACTCTCAGGAGAGGCACTTTTGCTTATATTGTACATTAATGACAGAATAGGTAGTATAACTGTAGAGACAAGGCATTTCAGCCTCATATAAGATTCTAAGTTCTAGATGGACTATGTTGTCACCAGATGCAGCAGTGCATAAGGGCTTTAGAGGATGGGGAAATGAGAGTGAAAAGACCTCTGAACTCTACTTCCAATGTTCAGACATCGCTTGAAAGGAATGCAGTCTCACACTCCCAGACTGCCTTGAGAGCTGGGCAGCCCTGGAAGAAGTTCGTCGTCTGGCCTGCTATAAACTGGTGTAAAGAGGCCGATTGAAGTTTTATACAAACACAAACTTTGACCTACCTAGTCCAGGAATACAGCTGAATAGATCGTTGCACACAAATTTTATTTTTTTGGGTTACTAAACCTCAGATTTTTCACTTTCAATAGCATTTGCACTTGATCTTAGCCAAAAGGCCGAGAAACGATCAGCATTTGATGTGAAAATAAATTAAGCCAGAAGAGCTAAGTACAACATATTTTCAGCTATCCTTTTGTTTCTGATCAAGACAAATTTCAGAATACCATCAGAAACCAAAGGAGATAGAAGACAAGGGAAGAATTAGAGGTTTAGGATTCATCACTTAGTGGTTGATATGACAAAAAGTACACTTGCCCAGCATTAGTATGCAGCAAGAGAAGAACAATACACGTGGAATGGAACTTGCAGAAGATTAAAGTTTAAATATCACCTTATGTATTGAGAAGTCACCAGTGGTCCTTAATAGGGTATTTTTATTGAAAACATGGAAGCCAGGTTTTGGGAAAGAGCAGGAAACAGATACAAATATGGTGGGTAAAGGTCATTTGTAGAAGTTTGGAACTGTTCAGTGTATAAAGATATCAGTAATTTCTGTGAAAAAGAATTTTACCATGTTTAATGCTATGTAAATACTTCAAACCTTAAAATTCAAAACAAAATCATAACTAGATCAAGTTAATAAGATCAATGTAAAGTAATAGATTTACAAAGTAATTCCAAATATTAGGACCTATTTCAAAATTACTCTTTGTGTATTTTAAACATTCATTAGTCACATTAGCACTTATCCTTTTCTTTGGACAAGTTATTTTCAATGAAATTTGTAACAGAGGCACATCCAAATATATATATAAATATATATAACATATAATATATATTATAAATATATATGAAGAAAGAGAGAGACAGAGAGACAGAGGGATTGCCAAAAAATATGTACACACTTAAGGAAAAGAAAAATAGTAGGACGCCTTTACAACCGATGGTGTTACCCTCATGTGGGAGACCCTGGAGGATGTCGTATAGGGCAGAAAACCCACCACACTGCCGGCTCTTAGAGAAGAAATTGAAAATGCGTGTGCAGCAGCCTCAACAACCAAGCTTACCCAGGCAGCAGTTTGTCATACTAATAAATGTCTCGAAGCTAATGGCCACTACTTTGGGCACCTCTGGTAATTGTAGAGGCCAAAATAACATATTAATCTCATAATGTCTCAATAAATTTAGTATTAAAATATTTATACAAGTTTTCCTTTTTAACCTAGAAGTAAAAGCAAAAGGAAATCAGCTCATTGGTACCTTAAGGTGAGGCAGGACTATGTATACCAATATTCCTCTCCTTATTTTCCCGTGGGACTAAGTAGTGCCAGCCACACTGTGCCTTACTTCAGAAAAAATTCTTTTCATAGTTCTGATGGCACCAATTTTAAACTTTTATGAATTCTTGTCACCTCTCAAAGACCGTCCATTTGCCTCTGATACAAGTTCACTTAAAACAAGTAGTCCAGAGAAAGAAATGGATAAGTGCTAATGTGATTAATGAATATTTAAAATACACAAATAGTAATTTCCAAATAGGTCCCAATATTTGGAATTACTTTGTAAATCCGTTACTTTGCATGTACATACGCATATGGTACATGTATCATATGTTTGTAAACATTTCCTTAACAGCGTCTCTATGCAATGTTTAGTGATGAGAATCTCAAAATAGCGACCTATTTATGTGATGGCCCAAGGAAAGTGTGACAAATGCTGGTAAGTTATCAAGTTCCCCTCTGATTTCACACCTTACCTTTTCTATTCCTTGTATTTTCCTGGCTTCCTTTTCAGGCTTAATTCCTGAGTTGAATCACAGTCTTTCAATGCCTGCCAGTTCCCATTCCTCTTCTAAGTGTGACGGAAATATGAAAACATGTAATGCCTCATGCCGGGCTGAAATATTCCGCGGCCTGGATAGTTGATCAGGTAATATTTTAGCAACAGCAGTGGTTACTGTCTGACAGTGTAAGACATTCACAAAGCACCTGACTGCAGTTTAGCTTGAGTTTTATAAGTAAACACTACAGAAATTTCACAGCTTCTCTTCATTAAAATAGTATATGTGTTTCCCATTGCTAGTAATCCTCAGGTGCAACTTACTGGTACCTATTTCTTGAAATTTACTACTCAGACAGCTCAATATTTTTACTTAGTTCTCAAACTTTCAACCATTTGTAAGCCACTGGTCCTCAACTTTAATATTTGCAGTAATTCTGCCCCATATCTAGCTGACATAGCTGATGATAATATATTTTAAGTGGGAATATTGGGCTTAAAATAACTTCCACATTAAAGTAATCTTATTGCATACTACTACTATTCAAGGATCTCATGATACCAGATCAGAAGATGTGGTGATCATTTCTGTAGGAAATATTCTAAATATATGACACTTTTTATGGGAAAATTTAAATTTTCAATAAGTACTCTTATATTCACCATCATGTTTTACTTATCCTGAAGCCAAAAACCCTTTGTGATTCTCAGGATCTTAAATCTACTCAACTAGAATCATAATTCACCTACTAAGGGGATCTCAACATCTATATGTAGGCTCAGGAATGCACTCAGAAGAAATTGTGAAGAATTCCGCCTGGGAACCAGAGATTTTATTCTGCCCTTATTCCAAAGCTGTGACTCAGCTCCATTGACGTGGATGTGCCTATTATCAAACTGTCATGTTCAACTGACGTTTAGATCATACCACCTTCAGACATGTCTCTGCTTCTCCTTCACTTAGTCCCCAATTCTGATGTCATTAGTAGGTCAAAATATAAAATGCTTCAATCACTTCATAGTTGTCTTTTTTATTTGCAATAAAATAAACAACATAAACAAGGAGTGATAAATAGTGATACATGTAGCCTTTAAGCAAGTCAAACTTACCCTAACAACTTTGTGTATTGCACCTGTAATTAGGATGAAGGAAAGGACTAGCAGAACGACCTATCTTTATAGAGAGTTCTAGATTATTTGGTCTGCGGTTCTACTCTGTTCATATAGGTGCTTATCCAAAGAACGATATTGATATGCTTAGTTCATACATCTCCAGAGTACTGGAGAACTCAGTAATAGTGACAATATTAAGCCTCCCTGGAAAAGGAATCTGATGAAAGGTGAGATCTTTTGCTTATCAAAGTTTACATTTCAGTGCCAGTTATGGTGATGTACTCTTGTAATCCCAGTACTGAGGAGGCTGAGGCAGGAAGATCACTGTGAGTTCGAGGCCAGCCTGGGCTACATACTGAGTTCGAGGCCAGCCTGAACTATGTGGTGAAACCCTGTCTCAAAAACCCATCTTTTCAGATGGAAAGATACATCTATTCGTAGAGATTCAATGCGGTGAAGAAACTTCCTTGAACATAAAAGAACAAGGAACAATTGGCTACCTAAAGAGTTTTCAAATGTTTCTACACCAAATGTTTATCCACCATGAATACAGATTTACAGTTAAAACTCAAATCCATCAGATTACTAGAGAAGATGCTGAATGACCAAGTTCTCTCCGTGAACCGTGAAATCATAACTAAGGAAAAAGAAATCTTGAAAACTTAGTTGAAGTAATGTCATCCAAAAACATCATCCTGAAAAGCTTTTTCCTCTGTTTAAGAAAATGCAATTTAAGGCAAGGCCTAGAGCTTGCACTGTTTTAATAGTAAAGGGCTAAAGCTAGAGGAATAGTTTGTGCTGGGGTCATTATAATTATTCCATTCTTTCATCAAATAGCAATTACTTTTCAAGCCACACATTTCTCCCCACCCAAAGTATCTCCACCTTCTAAATTCCTACCTACCTATCTACCTACTGACATAAAGCAAGGCTCAAAAAGATCTAAACTCTTTCGTTAGGAAAAGAGTTGGGATTGTTCATTGCCTACTTTTTTCTCTTGGATTCAGCCCTTATTTCCATTTGCTGGTCATAATAGTTAACAGCACAAACTGTTTGGCACCAGACTGTCTTAAATTAAAATCTTCAATTTCTTATTAATCGGTGTAACTTTTTAAAAATCATTTAGCCCTTTCATGCCTCAATTTTCTCATCTCCAAAGTGTAATAATATAGTTTAACGCATAAGGTTGTAGTGATGATTATATAGCTGAAATAAACATTCTTCGTCATTTTAAGACACAGAATTCCTCATCAGATATTCTTTAAGATCAGGTTTCCTTCAGGCCAAAATATTTGTGTTTGGTTGCATTGAACTTCAAGGCAATTTTTGATGTGAATCATATTTGCATATTTCTTGTATTAGAGTAAGCTCTGCACAAATTAGCATGTTTTCTGCCCTGGGTCCAGTGAAAGACTTCATATGTAAATTTTCTAATGTGTGGATGCATGTGTGTGTGTGTTTTCAAAAAAGACAATTGTTATCCTTTTGACTGTCTACGTAAACTTTTACTACAATTATATTTTCACCGATTTTTAGGCAAGTTGTTTTACTTCTAATTTAATTATATCAGTTTCTTTGATTGGTGATTGTAAGATTGAAATTAAACACAATCTACTGTTTACGAATTTTATTAATTTATTTTTAGATGTCCTTCAGTGCCTACACAAACTCCAACACCCAACCACCTTCTCTGGTGAATCCCCAGGGACCCATAGATCCGCTTCAGACAGAGAAGAAAGACTTGTGCTTTCGTTTTGCACTTGTGAAACAGCCAAGTACTAGTTGTTATCGCCTCAGCCCTACCTGTGTAACCCAAAGACAGAAAAGTTGCTCCTCCTTTATTTTCTGGTTTTGCCTTGTCTCATATGGATTAAATTGTGTTCCTTTAGCTTTGATACTCCTAAAGGTCTTTCAGGTAATGTTACATTACTGGTTTTACCTCTACCATCCTAATACATACTAGAGGAAGGCAGATAAGCCATGCCTGTTAGACTCATAGTAAAACAGTTTCCAGCTACTGTAAGCAAGGCCTGCCTTCTTTTTTGAATGTGGTTAAGCTGGGAAACTGAAGTGTGGGTGTCTGTGGAAACAGCCACTCAAATGACTATGAGATGAGACATATAGAAACCAACTTGTAAAGGAGCTATGCTAACTCCAGCCTCTTTTAGCAGTGACAAATGATAACTCTTTTTGCTTGTCAAATGGCAATTTGGACTAGGAGGTACCTTCAAAGTTTCCACCAACAGACTCAGCTGCTTGGCTTTTGTCTTTCCCATGACTAAAAAGGGTGGTTCTGAATAATGAGGGCTATAAGCAGATTTTGCTGCCTGCAGACTCCAGCCACTTACTTAGCTTCACAGAGACACAATCTCATTGAACATCATCCTCTGTAAGCGTGCCCTCCTAACATTTTGATGGTACAAGTAGACTTCCATACTGGTCATAAAATAAAATAGCAAGAATATTAGCTTTGCAGTTAAGGACTTGTTCTCAATTCCTAGTTCAGCCAATCATTAGCAGTAACTAAGGGGAAACTCAGACTGTGGGAGTGAAGTTGCCTGGGATCTTAATCCCAACTCTAAAAATGGTAATTATGTCATAATCACAGAAGGCAAATTATTCAACCTCATTTACATAAATATTTTCATCTATAAAATGACTATAATATGACTTCTACCTTGAAGGACCATATGAGAAATTAGTGAAATGTTACATACACCTAGTCTAAGGTAAGATAGTAAGATTTTAATGAATTTTATATGCTACAATCACAATCATTATAATCATCATATCAATATTACTATCTAAAGAAAACAAAGTAACCTTGTTTCTGCTTTTGATCGAATCTATAAATTGATAACTATGGCCTATGCGTGTTGAGAAAATCTCCACATTTACCAATTTGAAGAAAACATCGTAGTCTGTAAAGTACTATATGAACTGAAGGGTAAGAGTATCAAATAAAAGAAGTTAGCCCTTTTACTAGGGTGAAGTCAAGTTTAAAATTGAGAAGCACAATCATTGGTTTTCCATGGTTTCTAGGTAAATTAATTCTAGTTCTCTCCTTTACCACCATTTTTCAATGATTCAGGCAAACACTATGTGCCAGAATTAGTGATAGCTTCATAGTAGCACATCAATTCTCCTAGAGCTTACAGGATTTAGATAACAGATCATTTGTTCTTGGCAGGAAATATTACTGCAGAAAATTCTGTGGTGAATCACCCCTCATGTCCTTTGATTAGTTAAGCCATCATATCTTCTGTGAAACCTCAGTAGTATTAGAAAATGTGTGACTGTTTTTAGTTGCCCTATTAATACAACTGTAGTTTTTGTTTTCTTTTTCTCTGCAGGTGTTTCTTCACTAGCATAGTCAGATGACAGCTTCAAAGATCTGAAATAACACTAATATCACAGCTTCCTCCAGGCTCTAGAGTCACATTTGAAAACTCACTTTTTCAATTTGTCTTTGATTTTTGTCTAAACCAGAGTGACTTGGGTGTATGTAGGGTTGTTTCAGTGTTTAGTTCAAGAGGACATTTGGCTGTGCAAAGGTCCTGAAACATGTTCTCTATTTGCCTTGTAATTTCTTATAGAATATTACATGAGGTTTTTCTGCCTAAACTCTAGTGCCAGATTACCATTTGCCATCATTTCTTCTCATCCAGCCCTTCGAAGCTCTCCGGAAGAGAGGGCCAGTCACTAATTACAGTCTTTCACAAAGCTCGAGGTCTGTGGTGTGGTTGGCTCACTTGTTTCTGTTTAATGAACACGTTATTGTGCCCTTTCCATGGAGTGTTCTCTTAGAGGTCACTGCATTTATTCCAGTCACAGGAGTTACTTTACAGAAAACCTATCTACATACTTCCCAGCTGCTAGCAGGACATGTTGGAAGCATGTCTGAGGATGAGATTATTTTCAGGTACCCAACATGTTACTTCATTCACCTCTCAAGAGTACTTCTGGCTCCAGAAAAGATAAAACATCTTGCATTTTACATGTAATTTGCTCTAGAATATCAGTGAGGATAATCAGTGGTTTAAATTCACTTCCTCACTCTTCCCATGTGTATACATTTACCTGTGGAGGGTTTCTCATTTTCTTAACTGAAAAAAACTTACACTGATGTCAAAGAGAGTGAATCACCTATTAACGCCTTGCTATTTTCTATGGCTTGAATAAATGTGTCCCTTCAAATTTCATATGTATAAGCCCTGGACGTCAATGTGAGGGTAGGCCTTTGAGAGATAAATAAATTTAAAGAGATAGTGAGGCTAGCTTGTCCAGCAATGAGATCAATGGCCTTATAAAATTGGGAGACGAGGACTCTCTCTGTGATGTGTTGTTACATGAAAAGAATGAAAGCAGCCTCCCTGCCTCCTTCCCTCCCGCCCACTTATACATTCACCCATCTATGCATGTGAATTTAACCCACCAGCTACCTAATATTTATGTCACAATTACTGAGCTTTACCTTAAGGTAACATCATGTCATGAGTTCATCCATCACTGTTATTAAATACAGGCACATTTTAATAGATTATGCTAATTTCAATCACTCAGGTGTTTGAAAGTATACAGATATTGAGGGTAATAAAGTCAAATCAAATGAATGATTCACCAAAGGATTTTTCATTTCTTAAAGATGTCTTAGCATTTGTAAATGCAAATATAATCTAAAACATTTTAAAGTACAGTTGCAAATAAACACTGAAAGCAGAAGCAAATATGTTTTAGGTATAGCATACAAGATAAATATGTCTCAGGCATCCTAAAGTTTTGTTATTCCCCCAGGGAAGAAGAGGTAGGGAGAAGAGGACTTGGTTCTTGATCTTTTGTTTCATTTTTTATAAATGACAAATAATATTTGCATACATTTAAGGTAAATCATGCTTTAATATACCTTGTAAATGATTGCCATAGTCAAATTACCACTTCCATCTCCATAAATAATTCTCATTTATGCCTAATCTTGTAGCAAGTTTTGATTTTAGTTGTCTGAGATGTTTTGCTTCACTTAAAATGCCTTTAATGTCAGACATAAGCGAACATACTTGTCAAACTCAAGGTAAGTGAATTGGAGATACTGTGAACATTATTGGTATGCTAGTTTGCATGCAATTATAAATAAAGGAACTTTACTCATTATTTCACTAATAAAGTACAAGAGACATCTTCTACAAACATGAAGTTAGCTGTCTCCCATAAGTTAATGACCAGTGACTGTCCTTGAGGAAGGCTTCATCAACACAAGGCAAAATGAAAACCTATGAAGAGTGCGGCAAGCATTTTATAGTTATGAGTATTAAATTTAAAATCCTCCCCTTTTGCATTTATGCTAATTCTTCTATTTGGTGTTACTATAGGGTAGTTTACTGTTTTTGTTTTTAAACTTCCTAATATGACAAAATAAAATATGTGTAAGCCTATATCAATTTCCACTTTTTCTGTGTACTGGTTTATAAAATTTAGAAAAAGGAGTTAGTCCTATAGAGAAAAGTATTATGATTTTGGAATCAGAAAACTTGTATTCTAGCCTGAGCCCCTGTTATGCTACTTGTTAGTTATTGTTAGTTAAGTGACAACTTTTAGTGAGTGTCTTAGCGTCTCAGGAGCCTTAACTTTGTGAATGGGATCGAGAGAGATGAGAAATGCCTGTCTCCCCTCTTTTCATGTGATGGCTAGAGGAGAGCATGGTTTAGCCAACAACTGTCATGCCTCTCTCTTTGCTCCCCATTTGGTCCCCAGTAAGGAACAGGGACAGCTTGACTCAGGGTCCTCCCAACATGCCTAGGCTACCTTGTAGCCACTCTGGGCCACTCCATCAAAAGGTGTAGCTTTCTGTCAGCCATGGTGCCCCTCCCACACTCCTGCTGCTACAGATACTGCTCCCTCTTTGAAGAAGTTGTGAGAAATAGAAAAAATTAGGCAGGGATCCAGGCCCATTATTACTATCTCTAATCTCCACAAACCCCAGTAAACTGTGATTAACACAGCTAGCCCTCTTGAAGAGTCCCTGGTTTTGGTCCTGACATTTTTCTTAGATATGCAACAGCTGTCAATCAAACGGCTCATCTCTCCAGGTCTATCCAACTGCTGCCATGGCTGCTACAGAATCATGGATGCTCCACTCCAGCTCTGGAGGATGTCAGCCCTGACTAGGGTAGTCTCAAATTTAAACTAACCAGATGAATTGCATTTGGATGAAACAGTAGACTTGGGTCAGAAGGCTTGAGTTTAGGCCAGTTTGGACCAATCACCAGGCTCAAATTTGGCCTGCTGCGGTTATGTAAGCATCACTTTTCTGACAGTCCTCTGGTAGGAGGACTCCTTTTGCTGTACTGACCACCTTGTGCTGTGGCGCAGGTCCTCTTCGAGTAAAACCTCACACCAGTGGCCCATGATTTATTTCTCAGGTAACGCAGGCACAGAAGGTCCTGTAAATCTGTTCCAGATTCTTATCTTGCATAGTTTTGACAGAATATTGCTTTAAAAGAAAGAACTACAAACACCAGGGGCTGATAACCCTGTAGAGCTCCAGAGACCAGGAGGCAAAGATCGACAACAGACAGCAACAATCAACAGAGTCTAATGATGGCCTCTGGCATTAACTGCACTTTGCTGATTCATGATTTCTGTCTAAATCAAACAAAAGAACCCTCAACTGATTGCCAGCAGGTTGATGTTCATGATACTAACTACACTCTGGGTTACCTCGCCTCTTTAAAAAAATAAAATTTTATTGTGTATATTTAAGGTATACAACTTGATGATTTCAGATACAAGAAGAATAAAGGGATATTATAGTGAAGCAAAATAATACAACCACTATTTCACATAGTAACACATTTTTTTTTGGTTTGTGGCCTAAATAGTTAAATTATACTTATTTGGCATGAATATCATCTAAACTGTAATTGTATTATATGTAGTCCTTATGTTATATGTTACTTCTCTAGATGTTTTCATGCTACATATTTGCTACTTTTTATCCCATGACCTTCATCTCCCCATTTCATCTGTAAATCCAGCCTTGGTGTTCACTCATTTGAATTTTTTACTTTGCATATATAAGTGAAAAACTGCAATATTTTATCTGAGTTATTTTCTACAGTATCAGATCTTCCATGCTTATCCATGTTATAATGAATGGCAAGGTCTTTTTTTTTCTTTTTAGGGATGTTATTTACTACTACTAGTACTATTTTCTTTTAAAGTACAATTTATTCATCATCAGTGGAAAGTTAGGTTGTTTCCATATCGTGGCTACTATGAATAATGCTACAATGAATGTGGGTGTACAGATTATCTGTGAGGTAACAATTATATTTCCTTTGAATATACCCACAATAGAGACTGCTAGATGATGTGGAGGTTCTGTTGATAATTTCTTTATAAACTTCCTTACTATTTGCCATAATGGGTTTACCAATGGACATTTCCACCAACAGAGTAAAAGTTTTCTGATTTCTCTACAATCCCAATCATATTTTTGTTTTAATCTTTCATAACAGTCATCTTAATATATGTGAAGTGATATCTCATAGTCATTTCCACTAAGATCCAGTAAAAGGCAATGATGCTTACTTTTGCCACTTCTATTTAACATGCCAGTAAAATTACTAGAAAGAGGAATGACACAAGAAAACGCATAAAAAGCATCCTGTATCTCTGTTTGCACATAATACGATCCTATAGGTAAAATAACCAGAGTCCCCCAAAATATTCAGATATAATAAATGAATTCAGTAAAGTTGCATTATACAAAATCAAAATGCAAAAATTAGCAGCATTTTATATGCAAACTACAGCCTGACTAAAATAACCAAGAAAATAATCTCATTTTTTACAGTTCGGTAATTTAAATAAAATACCCATGTATCCTCTTAACCAAATCAGCATTTATGCTTTTTCACTAGTACAAAAAATTCTGAAATAAAAATCCATGTATACACTGAGAGTTGTGGCACATGTCTGTAATTCCTGCTTCTTGGACTCTGATGCAGGAGGATCACAAGTTTGACTTATCAAGACTCTGTCTGTCTCAAAATCAAATGAAAGAAAGGAAGGAAGGAAAGAAAGAAAGGCTGGAGATGTAGCTCAGTGTGAAAGCCTGAGGGTTCAATCCCCAGTTAAAAAAAAAGTCACATATAAAATTTTGTGTGAGCAAGTACTTTTAGTTCTCTTTGATAAGTTCCTGGGAGTAAAATTGCTGAACCATATAATAACTCTATATTTAACTTTTTTTGTTCTTTCTTTTAATTGTTTCTGTTCCTATATTTACTACTACTATTATTACTGTTATTATCATCATTATTATTATTTTCTGTTTTCTACCTACTTTGTGTTTTTTTGGTTTTCTCTAATTTTATAAGGATGAACGTTAGGTTATTGGTGGGAGTTCTTTGGTTTAACATGTATTTTAACTATGACTTTCTTTTAAAGTACAACTTTAACTGCACCCAATAAATTTTACATTGTGCATTTATATTCACTTCATACTCTTCTCTAGTGTGCTAGTGATTTAGTATTTCTCCTGACTGGCTATTTGGGTTGACTGTTTAATTTCCATCTATTCGTGATTTTCCTGTTTTATAGTTATTAATTTATAATTTAATTCTATTGTGATTGTGGTTTCAAAATTTTTAAATTTGATAAAATGTATGACCTATCTTGTAGTTAATTATGGAGAAAATTCCAAGTTGCTTGAGAAGATTATATATTTGGCTCTTGTTAGATTAAAAATATTAGACTCATCTATAATGGTTCACAGTGTTGTTCAAGTCTACTCTTTCCTTTTTAATCTTTTATCTAGTTTTTATACTCATAAAGTATAAGATATCCATCTATTATTGTTGAATTTTATATTTCTTTTGATTATCTTAGTTATTGTTTTATATATATTTGGGTCCTGTTGTTAAGTGCACATGTGTTTATATAAATTTTTTTGGCTCTTTATATTTTTCATTTTTTAATAGATTTTTATTAAAATTTACCCAAAATCGCACAAACTTACAGGCCATTCCACAAGCTCAAAGATCACAATACATTGTTCCTTTTGCTTATGACAGCGATCAATGTTAGCAACCACATAAATGCAGCATTAAGTCACACCTACATAAAGTTACTGTAGTATCTAGTGTACGTGTCACTGTTTTAAGTTTGGGTTATTAGGTTCTTGTTTTTAAAATATCATTATTTCTCTGGATTCCCATTCCCCTCCCCCTTTGCCTCTTCTTGTTCCCTTGAACCCTTTGCCTATTAGCTTATAATGTTTTTATCTTCTTGATAGATTGGCCCCTTTACAATTATCAACCATCCTTTATTCTCTCTAATTAAGATTGTTGTCTTACAGTCTATAGTAACTGACATTAATATAGCCACTCATCTGTGTTTTTGTTACTGTTTTCATAACTGGATATATTTGTTCCTTCTCTTTGGTCTTTTGGACTCTCAGGTGTCTCGTCAAATAGCAGCCAGTAACTTTATTGAAAGCACTTTTATATGATAAATCACTTCTTTGTGAACATTCTCAAGGTTCTCACCTTGTCTTTGGCTTTCATAAGCTAGTGATGGTGTGTTCCAGTGTGGACCTTTTTCAATTTATCCTACATGGATTTAATTGAGCTTCTTAGACAAGGTGAAGTATGCTTCCAATACTCAAGGAGTTTATACCTCTGCCTTAGCCTTAACTTTCTACTATTGCCTAATCTAAAACATCTGCCAGAGATCAGATTTCAGAGTCTTTATTGGTTGTACACACATCCTTGGGCATGTGCACCATTCTACATATGCACATGGATGTATAGATTCCTAGGAATATGTCCAAATTTTTCAAAATTTTTCAACACTTTTATTCCCCACCTTTTAAAAAAATATTTGGATCCACTTTCTATATATCTCAATGGTTATCTCTCCCTCAGACTATTACAATGGCAAATAATTGACACTGATTTTTTTTAATACACCTTAAAGAATGTTGTATACATTGATGAACATCTGATTCACATCAAGTGAAAAGAAAACAAAGCTCATTTGTTTAATAAAACTTCCAGATAGGTCAAGTAGTGGCAATTCTTTGAGAATACAGCTTTCAAAGTGCTAAAACCTCATGCTGAACCCTCTGGTGGTGTCCACTGAATTTATACAGCATTAATTTTCATGACTACCATAAAGTTGAATCGATTGGGATAGACATAGAACCACAGAGCTCAACGTTCTGAAATTCATTTGTTTTGTTCTTAATGAAAGCCACCAGGATCATGAGAAGTGTTTTGTTAATTTCCAGAGATCTGAAAATTTAGTTTTGACGGTTTTTGCTAGTGTTGTTTTTGCTTTTTGTGGAGACGAGGATTTGCGGTTTTTCTTAATCAGAAATTCTCCCTGATCTCAGACCATTAGTGAAGGTTTGATCAGAATAGATAGCATTAAATCAGGATAATAATTCAAGATAGGGAAGATCATGGGAACGAAAGTGGAAAAAGTCAGAGATCATTGAACAATAACAAGGAGAGAGTATAATACTTTAGCAAAACTAAGCAAAAATATTGAAAAGAAACTTTAGAGTATTAAAAAGTTTGAACTAGAGTATATCAGCAGTGGGGAGCTATGGAAAAATAGTGAGAAGGTAGGCTGATTTGGCTTTGAAATTGTATTTTAAGGAACACCACATTATTTTTTAAATTGATTTTTTTTTTGTGACTGTATGTAGCATCAGAGAGACTATCAGAGCTATAGTGATTCGATCATTTATTCTACTCCTGTCACTTTGTACATGAGAAAATTGAGGTCCAGAGAGGAGAAAGAGCTTGCAAAGGAACCACCCAGTAAACAGTGGCAAATATCCTAGGTGGTATTTATACCTCTGAGGAGAAAAAAAAATAAAAAACGTGATTCTAAGCATTTGATTTTCACATTCAAAGTCCACATTTTCCTTGTGTTCTTCTGGGTGGAAAGTTAAATATCACAAGTGTAGTCTATGGAAAATGAAACATTTAAACACCCACGATATTTGGAATTATGACCTCAAGTGTTTTCCCTATGTTGTCTTACAGCAGTTTCAATGTTTCTAATTTTGTATATAGTCTTTGATCAATTACACTTTGATTTTAGTACAGCGTAAGAAAAGGAATCTCCTTTAATTTTTGGCATTTGCCAAAATTAAAAATTTTGGCACTTTTGACAGTTCCATTTGTTTGACTGTCTTTGGTTCAGCATGTGTTTTTGGCCTCTTTGTCAAAAATCAAATGGTCATAGGTGTTTGTGCCTTCTATTCTATTAGTTTACATTTATTTACATGTGTCAATACCACGATTTTTTGTTACTATGACTTTCCAGTGTAGTTCAAAGTCCAGTATAGTAATACCTTCAGCATTTGAATTTTGGGCACTGGCCTTCTTGAACAGGACTCCAAAAGTACAGGAAATACCAAGAATTGACAAATGGGATTACATTAAATCGAAAAGCTTCTGCATGCAAAGGAAACCATAAAGTGATTTGACAATTTGATGAAATGGAGAAAATATTTTCTTGTTACACTTTTAATATAGTATTAATATCTAGCATTATAACTTTAAAACTTAACCACTATAGAGCACTCAATAAAGAATAGGCAAATGAACCGAGTACATATTTCTCAAAAGAAGTACAGATGGCCAAATAATATATGAAAATATGTTATACATTTTTAGCCATCAGAGAGGACCGATTACTATATGTTAAATGCATGTGCCAACTTCCCCAAATAACCCCCTCGTCATATAATATTACCGTGCAGTAATAAAATGTTTTTGAAAATACATGGGAATCTTCTGGAATTCCAGCTCATAGGCCTCTTTGCTTGCATTTCTAGATAATGATGTAGCACAGTTCGCAGGATATGTTCATGCTATGGTAGGTGGCCTCAAGACCCAGGTGGATATATACAGAGTTTACATGCTTTTCCAGCTTAAGTGGATGACTTGATTATGAATGTATGGAAAGCAGAGCTAACTAGTTACATTTAGGATTATGCAGTTTACTAAGGATGTGACAGATAATAAGTACTGTTGGGTGAGAGAAGCAGATGGACCCTAGGAAAGGGCTGACTTTAAAGCCCTGGCTTTCTCAGGGTTTCCTGACCAATGAGAAAGTTAGCAAAACAGCCAGGATTGAGGTCGTATTTTACCTCACCTGGTTCCTCTATGCCCTTCTCACTATGGGAAAAGTTGACTGTTATGCTCATTTGTCTGATGTTTGCTATAAATATGTTTTGCCTCCAGGTAACAAATAACTGCAGAGGCATCTGTGCATGGACAAAAGGTAACTCAAAAAAAAGATTTCTGAAACTGTATTTCAGCCATTAGTGCATATGATGTTTAGAGGCAGGGAGATTTTCTTTGAACCTTAAATTGACTTCGGATAGATAGATGCAAAGGCAGCCTTGTTTGTTATAATCTTCAATGCAAATGTGTTCCAAGAAGAATCATGTTCCCAAGCATACACCTTTTTTCACTGTAACTATTGAATTCCCACTGTTTCTCCTGCCACCTCTGTCCAAGTTGCTTAGTCAAAATTAGAGGGAGAAGCTTTTTTGATAGGTAATTATAGGAATTTGAGAACGTTACAGACTAGTGAGAAAGTTTGGTGTAAATACCAGGGCACAGTGATGGGGTCTCCAAGTTATTTGTGCTGACACAGTCATTTCTTTGTTTTCTGTTTAACAAAATACATTTAAAAGTCCTTTTCTTTATAATAATCTCCAATTATTATAATCTATTTGTCGTTCTTGCATATCCGAAATGCATGGAAAACAATGAAATAAAAGTTTCTTCTATTGTGAAATATGTAATAATTTGTAAAAAGAATTTGAGAAGATGCTATTTAAAGGACATGAACATGTTTGCAATGCATTCTTCCTTCTAATTCATGTATTTACCATGAAAATACTCAACTGTTGGAATTAAATGTTAATTTAAAAGCTGTGCAGATGGTCAGTGGAGGTTTATACTTGTTTAAATATTTTTGCCTGACTCCACTTATGCGGCTTAGTATTTTAGTGATAGTCTAACAAGATTTTGTCTTCATAAAATGGTATAATTGAAATGTTTGGAGACTTTTGTGATTGTGTTTTCTATTTTGAAAATATTGGAATTTTTGAACTGTGAAAAAACATACAGAACAATGAACTTATGTATTCCAATGTAAATATAAGGCTAGAACTCAGCCATTCAGGAATGATTTTGTAATACTTGTTGGTGATTAGTTAATTGTCAAAACAAGACAAAAGAGAAACCAATATATCTCACCTTATTATCCTGCCTACTAAAAGTGCCATTGCTCACCCCTCTAAACTCACTATCTACAGTGGTGTAAAGCTGATAATAAGCACATACCAAGTAAATATTTATTGAATGAATATTGAGGAAGTAGTCATTTTAAATTTTTTAAAAAGAACAGTCAGTCTCTACAGACCAATACAGCAAGTGGTGAAGTGCTTGCCTGGCAAACGCAAGGCCCTGAGTTGGATCCCCAGCATCCCCCTCAAAAAAATAAAATAAAAGAGAGTCCTACACTTACAGCACTGATATTTTATGGCTTCCTATATCTGTAACATTACCTTCCCACATATCAGAAGGAGTAGAGTACATGATTCCCTGTGGAAGGTGGCAAAGTTAGAGGGATGATTCCTATTAGTGGTTCTAATTAAACTATCCACATGCTCCCGGGGCATTTAGAAAAGAAAATAGGGAAAATATATAGGCTTAAATTTTATAGAACTATTTTTCAAGGCGAAACATACTGATATGAATATCAATATATTAGACAGACACATGGAGGTAACACTTTCTGAATGTAAAATATTTATCATTTTTGCAAAATATCCTTACATAGAGGTGCTTCTTTGCATCTTCAGAGCACTTCTATAAAAGACAGTGGAGGAGTAATATAAAGAGGAACACACTTTAGGAAGTGTTCCTCAAGGAAATTAGTCCCAATCAGGGATCTCTGAAATTATTTGACCATGTACACTTATCAACTAAAAACATTTGAGTATATACTCCAGTGGATTTTAGTAATTTATAACACATTTTAATTACTTTGCTAAATATAAGTTAAATTTATGGTTATTTATATGTAAAATAAATGTGCATAAAAATTCTAATATTTTCTTTCCACACCCAAAGGGATTATTACATTTATTTCTCCTTAGTGTTCATGCCTCACTTTGAAGAACTCTGATTTTTAAAGGACATGTTCAGAAGCCATCTCTCTAAAGACTCTAAATTCTACCTCTGAATTAAATAACAATTATGAAGGTTATGCATCTAGTCCATGTTTTTCTGCCCATTTCCTATAATTTTGCCATTACACAGCTAGAAGTTCTAGTAGTGTCCTCACAACATCCAGGCACATATTCGTCCATTTTATATTCAGAAGAAAGCACCTACAATAATCTCAGCATTGAATCTCATCGGTTTGGCTTGTTAATGTGACTATTACAGAACTAAGTACTCTATCCTAGTGACTGAAAAACTAATTGATCAAATTTGGATTTAGGGACACTCCTGGAGAATGAGGAAAGACTGCTAGCTTCACTTAAAACAGAAAAAAATATTAGAATTGGAGACGTTTTCCTAAATAAAAAACATAATATGCTTACGTGGAAAAAAAATGCAGTGATGCCAGAGATTCAAAAACATTTCATGACATCTGGTGTGCTACATTTTGCCAAAAAAGAGCTTTAGAATGCATTAATATTCTGCCTGTGATTTGGTTCCAGAAAGCCGAAGACAGGGTGTATGCTATAAAGCAATCTGTAACCTAGGGTTTCTGGTAGTTATTCCTCTCTTTTACCCACCTACATATATCAGCCACTCAGCCCTGCCAAACACAGAAACTAGCATGCTGTATTTTGACTTGTGGTTTTGTAGGCTCATGTTTTATGGTGTCCATTTTATTTTAGGCTGCGATAGCTTCTTTTGATATTGCATAGTTTATAAATGTCTTAGGTACTTTCTCATCACTGAGACACAATACCTGGCACCCACAAACTAAAGGGAGAGAGGTTTATTTTGGCACACAGTTTGTAAAGGTTTTAGTCCATAGTCTACTGGCTCCGACCCAGGACAGCATGGCAGAGGGGCATAGCAGAGGAGAAGTAGCTCATAGCATAGCAGGAAGAAGCAGAGAGCATGATTTAGGGAGGGAATGAGACAGATCCTTGAAAGCTATACCCCCAGTAATCTACCTCTTCGAACCAGGCTTCACCTCCCCAATCACATTTAACTATAAATTCATCTGTGGACTAATCCACTGATAACTATAACACCGCCATAATCCAATCACTTCCCAAAAGCCCCACCTATGAGTGCATGGGGCTTTAAGGGGACAACCAGGTTAAAAAAAAAAAAAGAAAAGAAAACATAACATTCTGCTCCTGCCCCCTAAAAGATTCATGTGCATCCCTTTATGCAAAAGATATTTGGTCCATCTCTAAGAGTTGAAAAAATCCTAATAGTTTCAGCATTGCTGAAAAGACCAAGTCCAAAGTCTCCGCTGAGATTTAAGGCAAACTCTTAGCTATGAGCCTCTATAAAAATGAAAAGACATTTAAACACTTACAACATACAAGGGCACAAGATAAACATTTCCACTCCAAAAGGAAGAGATAGGGAGATAGAAAAAATAGGAACAAAGCAAGACCTAAATCCAGCAGGACAAACATTAAATCTCTTATTTCTATGTCCAGCATCCAAGACAATTTGTGGTGAAATGTGAACTCCAAAGGGCTTGAATGGACCCACCCTTATGGCACAACCTGTGGATGCAGCACTCATGTCCTCTCTCTTCAGCCAACTTTGCTCACTCCTTTGTGTTTTCCTCAGACATTCCATGATGCTGTCTTTTCCAACTTTCTGGGGTCTCCACTGCACTTTCAGTTTCACACTCACAGCTTCACAAATACACTGCCCTTTCAGGGGCATACTGTCTGGCTTTCCAGGCCTTCTTCTGAAATCTGGCTGGAAGTCTCCAAAAACCAATGACTCTTGCATTCTGAATGTCGGTACAAGCAGCATCATCTGTATGATGCCAAGGTCTGCCACAAGCTGAAGCAGTATCTGAGTAATTCTGCATCTTGCCAGTAGTGTATGCAGAGGCCTCTGAGTGCTTGGATGATTAAGCATGAGGAGCTGAGTCCTGGGAATTCAATTCTCATTCCAAGACTGCTGCTATTTTGGTACATGGTGCCCTGGCACTCTCTTCTCTAAATGAAGTCTTTAACTTTTGTAATTTTGCACCTGAGGAGGAGAGAGTACCAGTTCCTCACATACCCTCAAAGCATCCTCCTTAATGTCCTGTTGTAAATTACTTGGCTTCTTTCAAAGCTAGTATTTTTAGCAACTAAGCTTTTCTCTACACCGTCTGTGAAGGTTCCAACTTTACCAGAGTTTCCTTTCCGGCCAAACTAAAAAAATTTAAATCATTCTGCCAGGCCATTTGCTCTTGATTCTCAATGAAAAGGTGACTCAATGTAGAGGTGTGTAGAGTCCCCCAAAATAGCCATGCCACTGCCTTAACCTTAGACTGCTATTAAATTTCTTCTACTAGATTAATTAGTCCACTGTCCTTAATCTAAGTCTCCTGCAAAGTCTCTGGACACAAGCAAAATGCAAATTTTCTGCCAGACCATAACACACATGGCTGGGAGTCCAAAAGCCAATGGACTCCTTCTTCTCAACAGATACCTCTTAAGCCTAATCTTCACCAGCTCCATGTCTGATCTTCTGAGTTTTGACCAGAATCTCCCATCAAGCTTGGCTCACAGCATTCTAGATCTGCTTCTTTAGTTGGCATCACCAAACCTTTCCAAACTCCTCCATCAAGCCAGTTTCTTTTTTTTTTCTTTTTTTTTTCTTTTTTATTTTTTAACCAAAAACATGTATTGGTACATTGTCCATATATTGATCACATTTAACATGTTTGTTTTGTACCTGTACATGGTGTCTCTTGGTTCTCACTCCCTACCCTCTCCTCCCTTCTGTTCCCTCCATCCCTATTTACAGCAGGTTTATTTACAATTCTCCATGATTTCCCTTCCCCCTTTCTTTCATTTTTTCCCTTCCTGCTTTTCCCCCTTTCCCTCTTTCTGGTACTCCTCTCCTTTGTATATTATCTTCCTTTTATATGATATCCATTACACTACTTTGTCCTTATTTACTGTTATGGTTTCTCATATCAGAGAAACAATTCAATATGTGGTCATGAGTGTCTGATTTATTTCACTTAGTAGTATATTCTCAAGGAACATCATTTACATACAAATGACTCTAGTTTATCCTTCTTTATGGCAGTGTAGTACTCCATTGTGTAGAAAAGCCACATCTTCTTTAGCCATTCATTGGTCATTGGGCATTTGGGTTGTCATTCACGAGATGCAAATCAAAACAACATTAAGATACCATCTCACTCCAGAAAGAATCGCGTCTATGAAAAAATCAACCAACAACAAATGCTGGAGGGGCTGTGGGGAGAAAGGAACCCTCCTCCATTGTTGGTGGGAATGCAGACTGGTCCAGCCACTGTGGAAATCAATATGGAGATTCCTCAAAAAACTAGAACTAGAGGTTCCATTCGATCCAGCTATTCCCCTACTGGGGATCGTTCCAGAAGAGTTAAAATCATCATACCACAGAGATATATGCACAACCATGTTTATAGCAGCACAGTTTGTAATAGCTATATCAAGCCAGTTTCAAAGGCTTCTGAACCAAGTGTTCAGGTAGAGTCACAGCAATGACTCCATTTCTCTGGTACCAAAATCTGTCTTAGTTATTTTCTCATTGCTAAACACAATAAATGACACCCACAAATTAAAGGAGGAGAGGCTTATTTCAGTTCATACTTTGTAGACATGTCAGTCCATAGTCTGCTGGCTCTGAACCAAGGCAGTATGGCAGAGAAGTAGCTCATAGCCTGCCAAGGGGAAGCAGAGAGCAGGACAAAGGGAGGAGGAAAGGAGATAGGCCCATGGAGGCTACACCATAGTTATCCACCTCTTCAAACTGGGCTTCACCTATGAAACCACATTTAGCTATAAATTCATCTGTGGACTAATCTACTGATATGTATCACACATCCATCATCCAAAAGCCCCATCTATGAGTGCAAGAGGATTTAGGGGACAGCCAGATATAAAACATACAAACAAACAAATAATAAATAAATAAATAAATATTTCTACATGATCTGCACCAATGTGTACCTGACTAAAAGAGAGGACAGTTCCAGGCCCGTGGGAGAAGTACATGATTTTGAATTACAGAATTTAAAAACTCAACACTATGGACTGTCAGGTGCTTGCCTAGCAAGTGCAAGGCCCTGAGTTTGATCCCTAGAACCAAAAAAAAAAAAAAAAAAGATATTCCTTTAACTCTTTCAGGTCCCCAGGTTTGGGTGTTGCTTCAACATATAGTAATAGTGGTTTCTCTGAGATAAAAAGATTTATGTCTACTGTAAAGTTCTATGAGAAAACTTCTCATAGGCAGCATGGCTTGCCTTTAACATTGTGTGATTTCAGTGACACAAAACAGGGGTTAACTGGTATATAATCATGAAATTTTAAGAGTACTGTGAGTCTATGAATCACCATAAGAAACAATCTTACTTCTCCCACTGCTGCCTGAAATGTCACCATTAGTTACTTATAAGAGTGATGAGCATTAGCAACTCTCTGAGATCCTCTTAAAATACAAACTCCAAGAAAGTTAGTGCCTGTTTTCTTAGCTTAGCTACAAACTAGCTCAGTTCATGTTTCTTCTGTATAAGAGGAAATTTATGTTGTCCCCTATGCATTTCCATTAAATCTGTACTTATTACCTTAGTAAGATTCAAAAATACCTGCTAAAATAATTTGTTGTTCATGGACACCATTCTGAATCATTTATCTCATTTCTTTTCTTCCCATCTGAGTTTGCACTGGAGACTTTCTGACTGCCTAGAAATGGATTGATTCTATATCAAAACATTTAGATCTAACAGACATTAAAAATAAAATTTACTATTATAAATATGTTGAATGATGATGTTGAAAACTGCATGGAGGGATGTGTGAGGAAAATAATATTCTAAGAAACTCTGGACCCTTGTCCTCTGGTGCTATTCCCCTTCTCTGCTTCACAGCTTCCATTTCCACTATGACCTTTCTATCTTGGAGTCAGCCAATCACAAACTAAATTCCCTCAAACCCATGAACCAAATTAAACGTTTCCTTATTGAGTTTCAGGTGCCTGGTATTATGTCCAATGATTGGACATTTCCTGATACAGAAAATTGCTGCAGAGAATGGGGTTATTAGTTTGACAGTGTAGTTGTTGGCCTGTCTTGAAATTTCCTCTGTCAGATTAATTAGTCCTCCACATTTTATTTCAATTACCCACAAAGCGTGAGGACATGAGAAAAAGATAAATTTTGAGAGAGTATAGCATTCATAAACCCAAGGTCAATTTTCAATAGAATACACATCCCTGAGACTTCCTAGGCCTGGACTTTACTATGCACATTCCCACCAGCATTCTGATCATCTGAGTTCTGAGTAGAATCAACCAAAAGGCATTACTTGCAGCACTCTTGGGCTTCTCTAACTCACATCTCCAAATCTTTCTAAATTCCTCTGGCAAATAAGTTTCAAAGACTTCCGAATCACATGGTCAGGTATAGTCACAAGGCCTCTATCTTTGTACAATACTTGCATCTCTGGGATGAAACCTACTTAATCATGATGTATGATCTTTTTTATGACATGTCGCATTGCATTTGATAATATCTTTCTAGTGAATTTGGCATCTATGTTCATTAAGAAGATTGGCCTATAGTTGACTTTTTTATTTGGGTCTCTACCCAGTTTTGGAATCGAGATGATATGGCTTCCATAAATGAATATGGGAACAATCCATTGCTTTCAATTTCTCTGGAGAGCTTGAGGAGTATTGATGCTATAACACCCTTAAAGATTTTTGTAGAATTTAACCGGGCCAGGTCCTGGGCTTTTATTAGTTGGTAGATTCTTTATTAAAATTTCTGTTTCATTACTTGTTATTGGATTGTTAAGTATATTTATGCCTTTTTGAATTAGCTTTGGTAATTTGTATGAGTCCAAGAATCTGTCCATTTCTTCAAAATCTGCTAATTTGTTGGAATACAGTTTGTCATAGTAGTTGCTATCTTCTGGATTTTGACAACCCTAACCCTAACCAAAAGTCCATGATGAAAAAAGAGGCTCACCAAGACATATCCTTATTGAATTGTCAGATGCCCAACAGAAAAAGAACAGAATTTTAAAAACAGTCAGGGAAAAACAAAACAAAACAAAACAAAAAAATCACATAAAGATAAACCCATTAGAATAACAGCAGACTTTGCAACACAAACAAAGGCCAGAAAAGCTTAGAGAGAAGTATTTCAACCCCTAAGAGCAAGTAACTTCCAACCTAGACTAACCTACTCAGCAAAACATTCTTTCACAATAGATAGAGAAATAAGGACATTTTGTGAAAAAGGTCAGCTCAACAGATTTACTAGTATGAAACCAGTACTTCAGAAAAACACCCAACAATATCCTATACAGAAACAATGAAACTAATGCAGCTAAAGACCCAGAAGAAATGAAAACACCAAGTAAGGTCAATGAATACACAATGACAAAAAGATGAAAGGAAAAGATAAACAAAGAGGTCACCAACAGAGAAAGCAATAATAGTAAATAACATATCTCAGTAAAATCTCTAAATATTAATTCCCGCGATTCTCCAATTAAATAACATAGATTGGTGCACTGGATCAAAAACCAAAATCTCTCTCTCGTATTCAGGAAACTCACATAATCCAAAAATGAGGGAAAATCTTCCATTCACAAGGACCTCAAAGACAAACGGGGTTAGTAATGTTAATTGTAGACAGTGTAAACTTCAAGCTAAAGCTGATTGGAAGAAACAAAGAAGGTCATCAAATTCTAATTAAGAGAACAATCCAATGAGAAGAGATAACATTGAAAAATATTTATGTGCCAAACAGTAGAGCACCTATTATCATAAAATACTGCTGAACATAAAAGATCAAATAAATATTAGCACAGTCATAGTGGGGGATTTTTACACTAACCTTTGCAAAGGGACAGATGAACTAAACAAATAATCAGTAAAGAAATAAGAACTGAGCCACACTCTTGAACATATGGACTTAATAGATATCTATGGAGTATTCCACCAGACTCCAGAAGATTACACTTTCTTTTCTTCAGGACATGCTACTTCCTCCAAAGTAGATCACATACTAGTCCACAAAGTCTGCTTGAACAAATATAAAAAAAGTCAAAATCATCCCATGTGTACTATCAGAACACTATGCAATGAAAACAGAAATTGATGACAGAAGAATTCACAGAAAATGTAGAAGCATCTGCAAGATAAATAGCAAATTCCTTAAAAAAAAATCCAATGGGTCACAAAAGAAATCAAGAACTTAAAAACTTTCTGGAAGTTAATAACAATGCCTATACAAATCACTGGAATGCAAAGGACACTGGGGAAATAATCCTAAAATCTTTGCTTCAACTCAGGCTTTTGGCTCCCTTGCCAAAAATCAAATAGCTGAATGTGTCTGGGCATGTTTCCATATTATCTATTCTGTTTCATTGATCTGCATATCTGTTTTTGTTCCAGTACCATGCTGTTTTTAATCACCATTGTTTTGCAGTATAGCTTGAAGTCAGACATTGTATTGGTTCTTACTTTGCTCTTGTTATCTAAAATTACTTTTGCAATTCTGGGTCTCTTCTAGGTCCATATAAATTTTAGGATTGATTTCTCTTGAAAGATTTCTCTTGTAAGATTTGTTGTTGGTATTTTGATTGGGCTGCATTGAATCTGTATTACAGTTTGGGGAGTATGGCCATTTTGACAATAGTGGTTCTGTCTATCCAGGAGCTAGGGACATCTTTCCATTTTTTGATGTTCTTTTCAATCTGCTTATTCAAAGTACTATAGTTTTCTTGGTACAGATCCTACATTTTCTGGATTAGATTATTTCCTAGTATTTCATTTTTCTTGAAGCTACTGTGAATGGTATTGTGTTCATAATTTCCTCGTCGTCAAGTTTATTTTTGGTGTACACAAATGCTAATGACCTTTGTGCATCGATCTTGTATTATGCTACATTGCTGAAATGGTTATTAATTCTAAGAGTTTTTTTGGTGGAATTATTTGGGTCTTCTATGCAGAGTATCACGTCATCTGCAAATAACAATAATTTGAGGTTTTTTTTTTTCTGTATGTACCCATTTTCTTTCTCTTGCCTGATTGATCTGGCTAATATTTCAAGTACTATGCTGAATATAAGTGGTGATAGTGGGTATCCTTGTTTTGTTCCTGATTTTAAGGGGAATGCTTTTAGTTTTTCCTCATTTAATATGATGTTGGCTGTTCATTTGTCATAAATAGCTGTTATGGCTTGTATCTAGATGTCCCCCCAAAGCCTCATGTTGTCATAGGAGGGGCTTTTTGGAGGGGGCTGGGCCTAGGGTGTGTTGCCGGGATCAAGGATGTGATTCTGGGATTCATTGTACGATGCTAAGATTAAGGCTGCCCCACAATGGGTGTGAGTGCTACCCTCCCTAAAATTGGGTAGCCTGGATAGGTCATAATGGACACAAATAAGATCATTGCTTGTTGTTTGTTGCTTGGCTGCTTTTGCTGCCTTCTGCTTGCCATGAACTGTTCCTCCTCTGCAATGCCCCTCTGCATGCCACCTGCCTTGGAGCCAGCCAAACATTGACTGAAATCTCTACAAACTGTGTGCCAAAATAACACTTTCCTCCTTTAACTTTGGGTGTTGAGTATTTCGTCTCAGCAATGGGAAAAGTAACTAAGACAATAGTCTTTATAAAATTCAGCTACGATCCTTCTATACCTGTTTTTTTTCCTGGTTTTTATACTCTGTAAATATCTATTAAATCCATGTGTTCAAGGGTGTGTTTCAACTCTGATGTTTCTTTTTAGATTTCTTATTTACTTCATTCATCTCTTTGTGATAGTGTGGTGTTATGAACCCCTATTATTATTATGTTAGTATTTCTTTTTTTTTTAATATTCAACAGTATTTCTTTTATGAAGATAGGAGGTTCAGTATTTGATACCTAAGTATTTATAAGCATTATCTGTTCCTTTTGGATTCTTCACTTAACTAGTACATCATGACTTTGTCTTTTGTCATCAGTTTTAGCTTGAAGTTTATCACATCTGAGGTTAAAATTGGTATCTCCGTTTGTTTTCAGGATCCTGGTGCATGAAATATTGTTTTCCATCACTTGATTTTTAATTTATGAATATCTTTTTGGATTTGATGGGTTTCTTGACTGTAGCAGATCAATGGATTGTGTTTTCTGACATATACCCAATTTGTCTTTTAATTGGAGAGGTGGGGACATTAAAGTTCAGAAATATTACTGAGATGTGTTGATTATTTACTACCATTGCACCCTTTCTCTGTGGGTGACTCTTTTGTCTTTCTTTTCCTGTCATTTTTTTGTGGTCATTTATCCATTGACCTTGTTTTGAGTTTTTATTTATATGGGTTTTTAGCTTTATTTGCTTCATTTTTTTCCTTTTAGGATATTTTTGAGTATTTCTTAGAGTGCTAGTTTAGTATTTCTGTACTTCTTGAGTTGGCCTTTTTTCATGATGTGTCCTTATTTCTCCACATGATTTGAAGGAGTGCTTTATGGTTATGTTATCCTGGGTTGGAAGTTGTTTGCTCTTAGGGCAGGAAATACTTCACTCTGAGCTTTTCTAGCCTTTATGACTTGTGTTTAGTCTGCTATAATTCTAATGGGTTATATGTGATTTTTTTTCTTGCTTTTCTTTGACTGCTTATAAAATTTTATACTTTTGTTGGACAAATGCTTTGGAGAGCTTCTTTTATTTATCATAGTTGTTTTGTGTTCTGGAAGTCTCACTTACATGTATGTGGAACTCTTTTTTCACATATGAAAAATTTTCTGCTGTGATTTCTGTAAATATATTAATAATTCCATCTGTGCTAACTTCTAACTTTTCTCTCACTCCAATTAGCTTTAGGTTGGTCTTTTTATTGTCATCTAGTAGTTGCTGAAGGGCCTTTTCTTGTTTTCTTATTCTTTGCTACTTCTTAGAGTACTTCATGATTTACCATTTTGTCTTATAATTTAGGCACTCTGACTTCACATTGTTCATTTGTGCAATTTCCAAATTCTACATTTTTTTAAAATTTCAGGTATTTATGTCTGATATTATGTTGAGGATTCTATATCTTTGATGAATTGGTCATTTGTATTTTGAACAATTTTGGTCAGCTCTTCTGATAACATTAATTCTGCAGTTATTATCCTTATGCAAAGATTCCTCAGGCTTTCCACAAAACATGTTTGTTAGTATATATTCACATCTGGATTTCTTAGTAATGGAACTATTAAGACAGGTAGATTATTGCAAATTTTTCTCTTAGCCAAAGTTGGAGACAGATTGTGTTTTCTTTACTGTTGTTGAACATATGATTGTTTTATCTGTTTATTTTCATCCTCTTTGAGCTTAGTGAACATCTTATAGATTTTTTTTTACTGTATTTGTTTCTTATTTGAATACGTCAAGCGTTTCATGTATTTGGCTTTGTGTCTTCCTCCGTTTCAATGCCCATGAGAGATCATATTTTGGGGAGTTAAGAATTTTTGGAGGTATCTTGTTGCCTTTTGTCTCATGTTGTTATAATTTTTGTGCTTAGAGTTCAGACTAAGTTATGGGGTAGAAAAACATCACCACTACTAAAGAAATCTCAGGAGTTACTGCATGTTTCCCTGTGATATGACTTTGGCGTTTGCTAAATTTTGATGTTTATATACGTCATCATTTTTGTCAATATAAATATACTATAATTCTCTCTTTGCATCTCAGCTAATGACTATTTTAGCAACTACAAACCAACCACATATTGATCATGTAATCTAAAACGTGTTTTAACAATTTTGCCCTTTTTTCAATAACCAAGAGAGTCTTTGATACAGTACTAATGACAAGTAGGCTGGGATGTAGAGGGAAGAAAAAACTGAAGAAGAGAATAAATAAAATAGTTCAGAAAAAAAGAAAGAAGTACAAATTGCAAATAAATGAAAGAAAGAAAAGAGGACTTTGTTGATATTATTTTTATCAGGATGAGCAGAGAGTAGTTTTGAGAGTTTATCTGTAGGGATAAGAAAAAGGAAAAAAAAAGTATAATTGGAGGTTGAGGAACACTGGAAGAAGGTAAACACCAAGTAATTATCTAATAGAAGACTTGTGTTTGAATTCTCTATATACAACTTTTGGTGACAATCTGACATGCCCATGAAAGATACAATCTAAAGGACTAATTTCAGATGAAAGTAGAAAAAGAAAAAAAGAGAGAGGAAAGAAAAACTACCACAAACTGTTATGGTTTAGTTCTAAAATGGCCCCCAAAACCTCATGTATTTGAAAGGTGATTGGGTTATGGAGGAATTATACCTGATTTATTGTCTGGAGGTTAGGTCTGGTCAGAAGTCATGACCTAGATGTTATATCTCCCTTCCCAGCTCCTTCCTTTACTTTGTGCTTCTGGGCTTTGATGAGGTAAACAGCTTTTTCCTCTGCCATACCTGTCTGTCATACTGTTTCATCCAGGGAGCTAGCTATCCATAGGCTGAAATGTGAACCAAAATAAACCTCTCCTCTTCAAGATTTGTGGGTGTTAGGTATCATGTCTCAGTGATGAAAATGTAACTAAGACACAGACATACCAAAACAAAAAGTAGAGTCCCCTTAGTCTTATTTATATCTGTGGTTGAGTCCAGGAGGTTGGATTTATTTGGTTGAGTTGGTTCCCTTCCTACAATTTGTCCTCTTGTCTGCTAGTAAATGAAAGAAATTTGGGGTCCACAGAGACCACTTAGCCTGCTTCTTGGTCCCTCTTCTGACAGTGCTCTGCTTGGTTTTTGTTGTGCACCTGAAGATGTGGCTAGTCAGAGTGTTATGGCTTTTGCCCAAATGTCCCCTCCAAGCCTCATGTGCTCATAGGTGGGGCTTCTGGGAGGTGGTATGTGATACTGGGATTAAGGGTGTATAATAAGTAAATTGGTTTAGCATAATTCTTGATGTGGTTAATGGAAGTCCCACACTGGGCATGCGTGGCACCAATCATTAAGCTTGTAGCCTGGATGAAATATAAAAGGACAGAAAGAAGGCTGCTTGCTGCCTTCTGCCTGGCATGCCACAAACCTTTTCTCTGCCATGCCACCCTGCTGGTTTTATTTTCATTTTCTTTTGCTTTTTGCCTACGTCTTATGGATTTATGATTGGATACCTTCAACTGTGTTAAATGGGTGGAGGACACAGCGTGTACCCAGCCTTCCACTGATTTCTAAAAGGGCCTTCTAAATCTGCATCCACTTCCTTCCACAATAGTCTCTGAGGCTGCTTACATCTTTCTACAATGCTCATGCTGAGCATGCTGCACAATATAACACTCTCTGTCCACACAATTCATTTGCGCCAAAATGAGTCTGCATCCAACAAAGCATCTCTAACCCCCCTTCAAACTCACTAGTGCCTAAAGCTTGCAGAGCTCAGCAGCTTTTGGCTGGTAGTGGGAGGGTGCAGGCACCGGGCTGTGAGATATCTAGAGGGAGGACAACTGGCAGGATATCCCAGGGGATCAGGGCTTTCTGGTGTTTGAGGGAGCACTAGGAGTGTGCTTTTGTTGACGGTGATCCAACATCTTTTGTCCGCTCCTAGAATGCACTGGTCGCAAACACTGCTTGCCCCTGAGATTCGCTGAACCAACTTCTTGAGGTCTGGTTCTGAGTGAAGGAGTTTGACTGCCACCATCTTAGGCTGACCGGAGACCACTTTAAGTCTCTTCCATCCTGCTATGCTTTTACACCTGCTAAAGATGTATAGTCATGGATTCATAAGGCCCAGTAACCATAGCTACACCTCATAACTCCCATCATTCTTCAGCCCTATTCGTGGCAAGCAACCACTACTCCCTGTATTTTCTCAAACCTTGCCTTTGGCAGGTAGCCACAACTCCTTCTCACTGAACTGTCACCCATTTTGAAGTTTTGCCTTCACAGCCCTCTTTATTGTCAAAGAAGAAAAGGAGAAGCAGGAGACTGGAGTCTAGATGACAGGCCTAATGACAGTCCTCGCATTGGAGCAGTTTCTCTATTAGCCTTTGAAGAGACACAAGAAGGCCAATATAGGTACATGAATAAGAGCTGTGCTGATAGGTGAGTCAGAAGATGTTCAGTAAGGAGTAGGATGAAGAGAATTTAGTCAACAATAAAAGAAAAATAGTGTCTTGTCAAAATCAAGTAGTAGTTAAGACTGAATAAGTTCTGCTAAGGAAATGGTCTGTAAAGTTCAAGAAAGCTACAACTTGTTCTCCTACCCACTACTTTCACACATACCATGCTTTACAAATCGAGGACTATGTAAATTAAAACAGCTATATTTACTTGAGAGTTTTTCTTTCACTCTTAATCCAACACCACCACTCCAAGAAAATATGGTAATAAAGTTTACCAATGAATCAAAAATTCCTCCTTTGGAAACCGTTTACCATTGCCTGGAGGAGTCGTCCTGCAACAGCCAAAATGTGTAATTCCTAACAATTTGGTTATTACAGAAGACAACTGGCTTTCTTGAAAACATTAAGCATATAGATGACCTGAGGAAGGAGTTGCTAAAGTGGAAAAAAGAGAGAGCGATGACGGGAGAAGGACAATTTTCCTGACTTGATTTGTTTTGCCTGGTTATTTGAATAGGTTTGTCTGAAAAAGGCAGAGAAAAAAGTGAACAGAGTTTTCCCCTGTCACTCCACAGAAAAGTCAGACTTTCATGTCTTAACAATCCTTAAGGCTGAGAAGAAAACATTCTTCTACGCTTTCATTGCAAATACAGAGATTTAAGTAGTTAAAATAAACTTGGTCTGCACTGAAGGTAGAGAATAATTTTAGTGGGATATGGACAGTAAGATGTCTACCCACGAGAGGAGAGTGGGGCAGGAGTGAGGTAGGGTGGACGGCGTGGCTCAACTCTCTCTGTGAGAACTGAATGCACCTGCCCATTGTGGAAAAGCATAGACTAGAACCTCAGGGGACTTTTATCTATATGTGTAACCATGCTAACAAAGACACTCAAATTTTTCGGTTTGCTAAAACACACAGCTAACCACACATTGACTTCTGGAGGCAGAAAATTTCCATGTAATTACAGACATGATCTTTATTATTAAAATGCAAATTTAAAAATTATAGCTGTGAAGAAGCTTCAAGTACAGTATTTCACAGTATCTTGGAAGTGAAAACAAAAAGGTGCTTAAGTTATATAAGAGTTCCACTGATGCACCCTTTCAGATGGAGGTATCTTAGTCTCTTTTTCCCAGGGTAGAGAGCTCCTCTTCATGGAATTACAAGTTAATAAAACTTGAGTGACAATAAAACATATAAGCCATTTACATATAATTTGATATGCTGATTTACTATATGCACCCCTTAATTCATCAATATGTTTTGCTTTCTGCCCTATTCCTTTGCAATTTTAGTTAGTAATCTGACCAACATTTTTACTACAATAAGAAAATAGGGTAATTTTTATGTTGTCATTATTGTCTCTGAGACAATATAGTAATTTTTTTGTATTTTGAAATTTAAAAATCAACTTTATACAGGAAATGTGAGATTCTTTATCTTGAATTGTAGATTACCATAGTTGAGGATGTTTATTCTCTATATCCCAATTTCATGAAACATAGAGAATAATAAATGAGAGATCTAAAAAGAAGATTTCCCCAAGGAAAGGGGAATCTCAGAGAAAAGGCAGGTATCTGGATAGGAGCTGCAGCAGTATTTCTTTCCCAGTTTGGGTTTTCCCCTGGAAGCTGGAAGAAGAGAGAGGGAAAAAACAAGCAGAGACCCCAGAAACTGATAACTATATTTATGGATCTACTTCTTAAAATTTAGCATGTCCAAAATAGTGAGCAAAGTAGTCACTTACTAAATGTAATCTGAAAGGCACTGCTTTGGTAAGCTATACTGCTTTTTTGTATGTGTAAGAATCACTTTTTTTCAAAATATGCTCCCTTCCAGTCTGTCAGCCCCAGTGTCTGTAATTCCTCCGTGAAAACCCACTATTTTGTGCCAATGCCTATTCCTAAAGTCTAGAATTCAGATATCCCTGGATACATAATATTAAGCTAACAATAGTCTTCAGCACCTTGGAGTAAAAACATTTATCAGACTACTACCTAGAAGGGCAAAGGAATAGGGCAGTAGGCAAAACATACACATGAAGTGAGGAGTAAATAAAATAAACCAGCATATCAGATACCACCTTAGACAGAAAGGCCCAAGTAGAGGGAGCACCTTATCCAAATAGCATTAAGAACACTGGACACTTATTTTCTCCCTGAATGATTCAAATTGTCTGCCCAACAACTGGGTTGTACCCTGGGGCCTCTAAAAAGATCAATAATCTTCTAGAAATACTTGCTCTCTCCTTTTTGGAAAAGATATGCTTGAAGTAAAGTGAATATGGCAATAAAATTACATCAAGGATATACCAAAGTGACCCTACAAAGTGTAATCCAAGCCAGTCTAGAGACTGGTAAGAACCACTAGTATAGACAAGACTCTCCATTACCAGTGCCCCCTGTTTCACATTCCACAAAATACTTGCTTGCAATCCCAATACAACATTAAATTATAATCAAACATAAATCCCTTTAAATCAAATAGACCAGGCACAGTTACAGTTAATCTTTTTAAAACAAAATTTAACATTCATTTAAAACTCGTGTAATACATCAAAACACATAATTTAAAATGAATAATTGGGAGATAGGTGGGTATACTGTTGCTAGCAGCACAACGTCATTTGTCTAATAGATTATTATTTTAATAACAAAGTAAAAGCAAAATTAGCACTTGTCCAGATAAAACATTCAGTTAATCTTAACTATCAGAATTTACTATGATTTTACCAGTTTTCCCCCAAAATGCATTAGTATCATGACAGTGTACTTAAAATTACCCCTTCCTTTAAGTATAGTAAAACATTTGCTTGGTTTCTGCATTTCTTCCAAATAAAAGAATGTTTTTTCGTTATATAGCACATAACTTTTACTACACCATTTTGTAAAAGTTAGAGCTTTTTGAAAAAAACATGCTTAAAATTGTTCTAATACTTACGACTTCTAGTTTAATTACTGCTGCTCTCTCAGTTTTGCCCTGCATACTAGTACCAAGCAGGTAGCAGACAAGGCAGTGGAAGGGATGCCTATATGGCTGCCAAAATAATTTCCTTCACTTTTCTCAAAATACGAAGCAAATGTTTTTTCCAGTTTCTGGAATATAGGCTGTAGAGTCTTCAGAATATTATTGCTGGGGCAAAGCTGGATTAAAAAATTACTAGTGCAGACTCTGGGGTCAATGTGACTGACTGCCTCCAAACCCTACTTTGGATTGTGTAGGTGGCTTTAGAGATGGCACCTTCCTTGGGAGGAGAAATGCAATGATAACACTTTTAGGAGGTATAGTTCACTTTCTGTCACCCTTTCACTCTGGACCAACTTAGTGATTAATTAGTGCACTACTTCCACAGGCTCAGTAAGTGCAGTCAGAGTTACTTCGATATCACTTTAAAGACATGACAAAACTTCTTTTACTAGGCAGATCCATTACAACTGCAGAGGTGCTCTTTAGAAATAGATTTAGAAAGCCAAGGATTGTTACTGTCGCCTGTATGGTTTCTCCTGGTCCTAACGTCACTGGAGTCACCGCAGGTGAAATCGAGTCAACCATCTGCCCTGGGTAGATTCAAGGTGGCATTTTATACAATAATGGAGGGTTATTGTGTGTGAATCTGTGTTGTTCCTAATTCAAACTACCAAAGGCCTGAGTTCAGACTTTCATTCAGTGAGCGTGTGTGAATGATGCTATTTCTTGTTGATACTGAATAAAGAAAATAGCTTCAGACTCTGGAGTGCAATCACATGGAAAAATAAAGATGATCCCATGCTACTAACATTTTGTTCACACAAAGCAGTATAATGTCTATCCTAGTTAAATACAGTAAAAACATGATGTTGAAATGTGAACTATGACTTCTAGTACAAATAGACAACTACACTCCAGATGATGAAAGAGATTCATCATGTGTACTAACAAGACTGTTTATATAAGTCCTGAGCTAGTAACCTCTTTGTGACTTCATTTCACAGATAAAGCTTCTGACTCTAGTTGAGAGCATGAGTATAGAATATCATTGAAAATTTACAGTTTAAATCTTATGGGTGTGATGAACACAATCTCTACACGGACATGTCAATATTAATGATGGTGAAGTAGAATGCTACAAATAGGTCGTGTTGTGAAGATGCAACTTTCCCAGATAACTGAAAAGTGCTGAATTCTTCCTGTGAGTACAGCCTGTAGTTTACGGTGTTGCAAATGTGTTCTGATGTACTTTTACTCAAGGCCTCATTCAGAGTTTTTGTTATTGTTTAACATAATTCAGTTGCCATGGTAGAAGTGGTATGATTACTCACAAAAGATTTTGTATGTAGTTGGATGCTATCATGCAAATCTTGTCTTGAGAGACGTCTTCTGAACTCACTAGTGGTGAAATAGTATATGACTGGGTCAAGGCAGGAATTCAGACTAGCGAGACACAGCGCTACAGAATGAAATATTAGAATCACTCTTCTGGCTAGACAGCTTTTAATTTCATTGGACTTGACCAGAAAATCTAAAGGAAAACTGAAGTGATAAGGTGCAAAGCAGATTAGGAATACTCCTGCACAGGTTAAAATCATCTTCAAGGCTTTCTTTTTCTCCCCAACGTCTTGAGCAATGGGATGTTTATCTTGCAGTGATAAAACCGTCTTCCAGGTACAATATAGGACAATCAGGAGAGGAGTAATAAACCCAACCAACTCGCCAACAGTCATCATGGCAACAGACTGGGCCAAACTGACATTCCTGGTAGGAAGGTCCACAAAGCATTTGGTTTTGTTGCCTGATGTGTCATCACTGGTTCTGAGAAGGGGGAAGAGTAGACAGGCGAGGCAGATGATCAGCCAGCCAGCAATACTGATGTACAAATCATATTTCTGTTTGCAGTCATTGAAGTGAAATGGGTACATGAGAAACCAAAATCGTCGCACACTAATGCAGACCAAGAAGTAGATGCTTGCATACATGTTGACATATTTTAGGTAGAAACAGAACATGCAGAGGCCAATCCCAAATGGCCAGTCATGGTTCAAATAGTAAAAGATCCTCAGGGGCAGGGAGAGAACTTGTAATAAGTCAGCGATGGCTAAGTTTATCATAAATATCACAGCACGTTTGGTCTCTTTCATATAACCATAAAACACCCATAGAGCTAATATGTTCCCTATGAGACCTGGCACAAGAATGACAGTATATGTCACTGCATAGATAAAGTACCGAAAATCTGGGTTGTCTCCATCTGTCCCATTACACGTGTCATTAGCAAGCATGATTCTTTCTAGAGACACTGTCACCGTCTAACAATGATTCAAAACCTACATAAACAGCTACTACTCTTCCGAAAAGACGAATCATCCAAAGGATGGAGAGACTGAGTATAAAATAATCTTTTGCCACATCCGTTAGCCTCTATATATGATTTGGGAACTTTTCAAAGAATTATCTGCATATTTGCCTTGGATTTGTTCACGGTAACTACATGGAAGTGTGAAGTGCAGACACCGATGAAAAGCCCTTAGAATTTTCTCCTCCTATTTATCCTATTGTGTAAGGCCTTCTGGGGCTTCATGATAGTTGGTTCTCTCCCATTTGGATTATGAATGTACCATATAGCAGCTCCTCAAATTTCCATATGATGGTGTTTGGCTGTTTGGCAGGGTATTTTTCTTGTCTTTTTTTTTCTTCCTGATCACAGAGAAGAAAGGCTTGTTTTAGTGCACCGTGGGTCTGTCACTCTTCCAGGATGTTTAGCTTGGACAGATCAGTTTTCCAGGACTTATTCAGATATGTGTTGAAGGCTAAAAAATGAGAAATAAAAGCAGAGCTGAAAGTGAAAGAAAATAAGCCAATTATTGTCTGGCACATTTTTGAAAAAAGAAATAACAGCCTATGCATAGAAAAATACATTATTTTGAATGAAAAGTTTTGAGGTGAGTGTGAGTTTTACACACACACTGGATGCTACAGTTTCTACAAGGCACTTTATAGTCACAGAAAATCATAGTTAAAAGAAACTCAAGAAATAATCTATCCCCTTACTCCACAAAGTCTGTGAATCAATATCACATGTGAGCTTGTTAGAAATTCAGAAGATCCTCAGGTCCCACTCTGTACCTGCAGAATCAGAATTTGCATTTTAACAATCACTCCAGGTGACTCTGCTGCATATTAACATTTAAGAATTTCTGATCTAGACCATTGCTTTATGATCTTCGCAGATCATTAGATTCATCCAAGGAAGTTTGGATGTTGTTGTTTTTCTGTTTTTAATACAGCTTTCCCTGAGAGATTTTGATTCATTATGTTTGGAGTAGGGCCTGAGATCTGCATTTTAAAAAGCTTTCTATGTGATTCTCATATATCCAACCCACTATCTGTCCTTAACCCATCATTTGGGGGCCTCTGATGTGATCCAAATCCTTCCCAGATGTCTGAAAGTAAGTGGGCAACAAGTCTTGTTTTAAATACTTCTACTCATATGGGTCATTTAGTCACTTTGTAATTATTCAAGACAACATAACACCAGAACAGAAATCAAAATCTCCAGAATGCTGACTCAGCTGGGTGTATGATCCTTGTTCTGAGGCAAAAATTTTGAGCTTAGGGATTTGGATGGTTGACTCGAGACCACTGAAATCTAGAAGGACGTAACCGACTTTTAAAATATGTGGGAAAAACAAAAATAAAATAATTATGAAACATCCTGCTTTGGATTATCAAATCCATGTGGATTTAAACATACATGATTCAGCACCTGAAAGAATTGTTATTGTTGTTGTTGTTGTTGTT
>PVJO010004535.1:65084-108635 GCA_004026905.1 Hystrix cristata | reverse complement strand
GGGAAAAACCAAGATGTATCATGTACAGGTACAAAATAACCATGTTGATTATGAACATTATGTATACAATGTACCAATACATGTTCTTGGTAAAAAATAATAAAAAAAAAGAAAAAAAAAAAGAATGAATACTATATGATCTTCTCAGTGGTGAAGTAGGAATAGACCAAAGATAGGTGGACATGAGAAAAATCATAATTTTGAAATTACGACATTTGCACAACCCACAGTTACCCAAAGTTAACATGCCTCTTTCCCTTCCAGGAAACTCACCCCCCAGAATTCCTAACGGGTGAGTTTCCTGGAAGGAATTTGTCTTGGATCACATATAAAATACATAATATAGTTATTGTATGCAAGTAACAAAACTTCCCTTATTTTTATATTTTTTATTATAACATTATTACTTATTATCACATTTAAAAAAGAGGGCAACATAAACATAAAACAAGTGGGAGACTTGGCCTTTTTTATGAAATTAATGAATCAACATGTGGTTGAATAGAATGGTTATAATTCTTAGTGAGTTTGGAAATTTTTAATCTAATTTTACCCTTCCTGTAATCATTGAAAATAGTTCACAAATACATGTATTTCCCAGAAGTCATGACATGAAGAAAGTGTGACTGGGAAGTGAGGGATATTCTTGTCTGGAAAGACAAGTCTTCTGAAAGTCTGGCAAAGAAAGCCAAATTTTCCTTTGAGTTGAATGTGTAATTGCAACTTATACATTCCATTTGAAAATTCTCAGGGAATATATTTATGTTAACTAAAAGTGGAATTGCAAATATACCCACACGTGTGTAGGTAGATTGAAATACTATCATTGATAATTGCCATGTCACATAAGAACGTGTAATATCTAATACATATGTAGAGTCTATTTGACTGTGTGTGGTAGGTGCAGGAGGCAGGGTTAGTACTTGTTATGGTTTGTATCCTGATGTCCTCCCTAAGCCTCATGTGGTCATAGATGGGGACATTCCCCACCTATGGGCATGGATAATGGAAGACCACCCTGGGTGTAGGTGGCCCCAATCAATAGGCTTGTAGCCTGGATGGAATATAAAGGAACAGAAAGAAGGCTGCTTGCTGCTGCTGCTGCTGCTTTTTGCTTTCTGCCTGCCACACCATGAGGAATTTCTCCCTTGATGCTCCTCTGCCGTGCCACCCTGCCTTGGAGCCAGCTGACTGTCATGTGAAACCTCTACAAGCTGTGAGCTGAAATAAATCTTTCCTCCTTTAACTTGGGTAGTGGGAATTTAATCCCAGCAATGAGAAAATAACTAAGACAGTACTCTACTGCACTTTGCCCTCCTTTACACAGCATACTGTTGTCACCTACATAGTCTGTGCTCGAACACCATGCAACTGAGTCACGAAAAATATTGCTAAAAATCACATAATAATATTAGAAGTTTACAAGCTTATGGGGCTGCACTACTAGCTGTCCAGGGCCATGTGTAGTCTGCAGGTCTCTGACTGGACACGCCTGGCGAACACTGCTACTCATTATAAAAATACAAATCAAGCTGCACTGAGATATTACTTCATACTCATCAGGATGACTATCATTATGAACAGAAAATAGCGACCATTGGTGAGGACATGGAGAAATTGCATCCTACACATAATACTGATGAGAATGCGAAACAGTAGGGTCACATTGGAAAACACTTTCCTAGAACTTCCAAGTGTTTAATATAGAGTTACCATCAGACCTAACAACTCCTACTCCATGTAGATACTCAAGAGAACTGAAAATATATCTTTGCACAAAACTTGTACACAAATGTTCACAGCAGCATTATTCATAACAGTCAAAAAGTGGAAACAGCCCTTCTATCAACTGATGGGTAAATAAACAAAATGTGGTGTATCCATCCAGTGAAATATTGTTCTGCCATGAAAAGGAAATTTCTAATACAAGGTGCAATGTGGATGAACCCTGAAATCTTTGTGCTGCTTGAAACAAGCCAGACACAAATGTCACATATTGCACAATTGCTCTTATGTGTACATTCTAAGTAAGCAAATTCATAGAGATGGAAAGTGAGCTGGGGTTGCAAGAGGCTGGGGGAAGGGAGAAATGGGGTATGACTGCTAATGAATATGGGCTATCTTTGTGGGGTGTTTAAAAGGTTTTGGAATTATATAGAGAATATTGTACACTTTTGCTAATACTAAAAACCACTGAAGTATGCCAAAGGATAAACGTTATGGTATATGAATTGTATCTTAATAAAACTATTAATGAGTCAAGAGGTATACGTGTGTCAATATCTTGATTTAGGAAAAAGTGCAGGGATAGGAAGGCATAGGCAGTAAGAACCAAACAGGGAAGCAAAGGCTGAATTTTACTTTCTTTACTCTAAGACTTTGAAAAAAAGCTGCTTTTCCCCCAAGTTTGGTTCTTTGAGTCTCAGTTTGTACATTTGAAGAACAGGAAAAATTCTATCCTCTCAAAGTTTTTATGGGGGTCAGATAAGCTAGTCTGTGAAAGCATCTTCTAACCTTTAAATTGCTATTTAAATAGACCTCACTGTAAGATCCTGAGTGATCTTCTGAAGTAGCAACACTTCCCCTAAGATTTGAGCTGCTTGAGAATGACCTGGTCACTTTTCTAGATTCTGTTCCTTGGGTGGACCCCTCAGTGTTTTTGTTAATCAGCTTTCTCTACTGGAACAAAGACCTGAGACAGTCATCTTATAAAAAGAAAAGTGTTCTTTGGGCTCACCGGTCTGGGAGGTTTCAGTCTGAGACTGGTTGACCTGTTATTTTGGGAGCCTGTAGCAAGGCGGCACATCATGGCAGCAGTGTGTGGCACAGCTGTCCACCTCAAGGGTGGGTGCAAAACAAGGAGCTAGAAAGGGACTGGATTCCTACAGTCCCCCTCAAGGCCATGCTCTCAGCGACCCTCCCACAAGGCTCTACTCTTAAAGCTTCTGCACCTCCTGATAGCACCGAGCTAGGGTCTGGGCTTTTAACACACAGACCTCTAGGGCACATTCCGGATCTGAATTACAGCAGTGTTTAACTCAGTACTGAGCATGGCTGGTACTCCTCCGATTAATTCAACAGGTGAGCACCAGTAGAGGCCTGGGCTAATTATATAAGTGAGACTTGATTTTACCCTCAGGAAGGTCAGTTGAGTGATGTAGGGTATGCGACCAGTCCCTAAACTGGTAAGTATGTATAAGTACACTTCATGGAATTACATGCGTGTGGTCACATGTACACACCTGTGTCTCCTGGAGTTACAAGATGCCGACTCGTTGAGCGAGATATTTGTGTCTCCCGCTGTTGGATCTTAGGTGCTTCCAAAGAGAGGAAAGGCTGGAGATGGTTTAAAAAGATTCCTAAAGATTTGTGATGTTGGCTATTTAAGGAGACAAAAACATCACTAACATATGATTGCTAATAGAAGGGGAAAATAAAAAAACATTGTATTTCTGCCTGAGGGGCCATTCATAGCTCACTCTCTTCCCTGGTAACCTCTTGGTTATTCTGCCTTAACAACCCTAAGAAAACACCATGTAATTCCCTCCAACACTGTGTTCAAAGTGGGTCTCCAGAGGGCAGCTCAGCCCGTGTATTTTCTAAGTTATTTATAGGGCTAATGCCCCACGAGGGAGGCGTTAGATGAACCCCTTTCTATTAGGTCATATGTTGCTCATAAGGGGTTCCTGGAAACCTGGTTGTCTTTTCCTAGGACCCTAGGATGTTGTGACCAAAAATACACATTTTGAAACCTCTCCCCCTCAAAAGGAGTTTTGCTGTAGCCTTTCATTTTTAATATTGAAATAGTTCCATTGATGATTCTTCGGCTTAGCAAATTCAAAACCTTGGTGTTTGGAATAGTTTGCTAATGTTTTCTTAAATTACATCCTCTTGTGGGGCCATAAAATCCCAAAGTTATTACAAATAAATAAATGGAGTTTCTCTTCATGATGTAAACCAGCCCTCCATGAAGTCATAGAGGGAAGTTTGGTTTGGATGGAAGCAGCGCCCTCCCAGGGCAAAGCCGCCCTCACCCGAGGGGGCCAGTGGCGCTGGACAGCAGCTGCTGTAAGTCAGCGGAACGAGGCCAACCCCTGCTGCTTCGTGTCTTGTTTTAACTTCCACTGGGAAACCTAGTTTTAAAATGTCCCCTTTTTGTAAAGGCCCCTGCTTGTGGGGACTGGGGCCCCACCCCTTGGAGCTGGTGGACCAGGGAGAACATGTGGACCGCTTCCCCCACCTTGCCCCACGAAGCCACTAAAGTGGACCAAACTGGAGGTCCTGGGCGGCTGATCCCCAAGTTGGCATTGCCAATGCAGCATCCTCCAGGCACACTGGAAAACACGCTGTTGAGGGTGCGAAGGCTGCCCCCAGGAGAGAGGCACCATGACTGCCTTGCTGTGGGTGCCTCTTACTCGTTTTTCTGGGGCGCATCCTGGCAGGGAGCAGTTCTTGAGGATTAACTTCTGGTGAATGGCAAGCAGGCTGCCTCCTGGGTACCTGCAGGCTGCCAAACTCTTCTTGGAGGCATGAGGTTGGGTAGGAGGCAGCAGGGTAGCCCATTTTTCTATGCGGTCGCAATTACCACTCATGTACATAGTTGGGGTCCAGACGGCTGACAGCTCCCAGCTCTTCTTCGCTGTACAATTTCCTTGGGCAGATTTTCTCCTTCCCAACTCTCCCCCACAAAAATAATTCTCCTAATTCTCCTGTACTCACATTAATACAGAAATATGCTTTCCAACAAATTAACACAGTAGAGGTGTCTAGAATTTAGGGCATCATTGGAAGTTTATGCTCTGTACCCATTAAACACTCTGCCCCTGGCAACCATCATTCTACTTTCTGTTCTTACGAATTTGACTACTATACATACTTATATGAATGTGATTATACAGGATTTGTGCTTCTGTGACTGGCTTACTTCATTAGCACAAGGTTCTCTGGGGCTCATCCATGTTGTCATATGTGACAGGATTTCCTTGGTTTTCACTGGTAATTTTTTTTTTCTTTTTGGTGCTGGTGGGGATCGAACTCAGGGCCTTGTGCTTGCTAGGCAAGCACTCTAACCACTGGGCTAAATCCCCAGCCCTTCATTGCTAATATTTTATTGTATGTCTATACCATGTTTTGTTTACCAGTTCACCTACCAATGGACATTGGGTCGCCATCAATGTTCAGGTGACATGCATAGATCATTAGGCTTCTTCATTCCTTTCATTATTTTTATGGTGGCAACTGGCATTTTATAAAGGTGCTGTACATCTCCCAGACAAGGGGCCCCGGCACTGTCATCGGATTTGCATCTCTAGCAAAATACAAACTAACTGGAAGACTTAGATGGCTCACGGCTATGCAGTGGCTACAGAGTAAAAGGCTGGTAAATGAGGCATCTGCTATCATGTTAGTCCAGGACCAAACTCAGGGGGAGAATGAAGATTCCAAGAGCCATCAGGAAGCCTGTTCTCCCCACTAGTGGAGCACCTGCTAGTACTCCAGAGAAAAGGACAGGCAAGACAGGTGTCAGGAATGTGGGCCGGAAGTCAGTCTCTGCTCCGCCCATCTGACACCGTCTTGGGAAAGTCACCCTTTTGAGCCTGGGTTTGTGTATCTTTAAGAGAAGGACCGATATTATCCCTGCATATTGATGAGGGGAGTTACAAAGCAACAGGCACATGATAGGCCCTCAGTAATAGTCACTAAAACTCCTTGAATTCTTGGAGTTGAGTTCTTGCCACCTACGCAGGAACTGTGGCCAGATGTTATTTGATAAATCACTTTTCTTCCTCTAGAACATAAGACCCATGAGACAGAGATTTCCTCCATGCCTAGAACGTTTGCCACTTTCAAGGTGCTGAAAATAAATAAATAAATGCATTCACTTGTTCAGTCATCATGCAAGAAATGTTAAACTCCTTTTTTTTTGCCAAACACTATGTGAGGAAATAAGCAAGACCAAAAATAATAAGACCCCGAGGAACCAGGAGGCAGTAACTTGCTGTGCAGAGACGAGAGGTGCAGGCCAAAGTTCACTTTCAGGGGTGCCTGAGAACAACTCTGGGTGGTGTGAGTGGCAGCCAGAAAGTCACACAGCAGAGTCACTGGCCCAGGTCTGCACAGAAGGGCTTCACACAGAAGCAGGTGTGGCAGCAGTACCACCAGCACCAGCTCCAGATGGACCAGGTACACAGGTCTCTTTAGAGTCCAGGGAGATTCTCCTGGGGTCCTAGTGGTACGCCCACAAGTTTTGAGAAACTACTGGAATACCACTAACTTTCTATTTCTTCATTCTGATTTCTGGTACCACAAAAAGCTCCATGCCTTCATAAATACAAATCAGCAATCCTATAAATGCCTAAAGTAGAAAAATCTATCTTGCATGACAATTTTCTGCCCCTGGAGACTCTGCAGAGCAACCAAAAGAGACAGAAAATTGATCTTAAACATCATGGGCTTGCGACCCACCAGAAAATTTCTCTGTACTTTCACAGCCCCAAGCATCCTCCAACCCTGGTCCTGTCAGTTTTAAGAGTTTTCCTTCCTTGACTTATCACCTCTGGAAGCTGGTAGGCCTTTCTCTAATTTTCCTGAGTATGTAACTCTTGACTTTTCCTTCTACTCTTTGATTTTCCTTCTCTTCCTGACAAGAACATCATGGGACCCCAAACTCCCAGGTTAGCCCCAAAGACAGCTGGGATTTTGTGAAATGGGGGGACACCCCAGGGTTCCCGTACTACCTGATACTGTCCCTCTGCAGGCTGTCATTTCCCATGATCCCATCTTACCCCACGCATACTTCAGAGACTGCCAGTGCTAATCCCGGGAGGCCACATGTGCATTGACTTCTGGGGTGTTTATGTTGTTTCCACGAGAAGCCCAAGACTGCTCCCTCGCTGGGACTCATTCACCCCAAATCTGACCAGCTCACTACCATTTCTGATCCCTGTATCATTCCTCTGGGATGCCCAGTCAGTCATCCACAACATCCTCAGTGTCCTCAGCTGCTGCTTGAGTGTCCCTTTACTTTCTGGCTTGGATAAGAGTATAATCTCTGAGGGTCCTTCTTCCCACAGTCCTCCCAAGTGGACCTGGAGCTGGGACAGATGTCCTCAGCTCCCAGCCGCACTTCCCAACCATACTTCCAAACGATAGTCTCTCTTTCCACCTTAAACATCTGATGCTGGCCTGGTCACCGATGAGCCTTGGAGATTTTGCACCAGGCTCTCAATCACTCTCTCCAGCCGACTCCTGTTGTAATTCAGTGCCCTGGCTTCTTAGTCCATATGTCTGCTCTTCCAATGATATTGTCCTATACTTGTCCCCATTTCTAATTCATATTCTCAAATTCAACCTTCCATGTTCCTAGGCCTCACCAGCTCCTGGACTCCTCTGGGGTCTCTGATCTGTGTCCCTTTTGAATGGCCCTCATCTATTATTCAATCTTGCTTCCCTCTCACCTGGATCCCCTCTAGCACAAATTCCATGCTCCATCATTAGCATTACTTTCCTACAGGCACTCCTGCCTGGCTTAGAATTGAGCTCATTTGCTCCTGCTAAAACAATGGAAGCCACCAGAGGACAGCCTTCCCCTCCCACCAGCCCGTTTGCCCCCCTCAGCATCTGTCCCCATTCTCCCTGCCACTTGGGTTGGCTATGGATGGACGTGGCCCGTACCAACCCTCCACCTGCATCCTTAGATCCTGCCCCTTCTTCCTATTAAAGGAGAGCACACTGCATTTTCTTGTCTGTCCACCCCACCTACTTTCCTATATCAGCATTGAAATGCACTATAACTTCTCCCACCTTAAAAAGAAAGGAAAATGGAAAAAACAAAAAACAAAACAAAAAGACCAACAAAAAACTCAGAGATCAATCCAGGCGTTACCCACGTCTTTGCTTTATAGCACAACTCCTCAAAAGATTTCCATATTCCTGCTACCCTGAATTCCTTTTCTCCTAGTTACTTAAACTTTTTTAACTTTTAATTTTTAAAAATTTAAGTATATGTAAAACAGAGACTATTGTAGTAAACCTCACAATTGTATCACCTAGATACAATTGAGAATATGATGCATATTGTTTCACTTTTTTTTCTTTTTGCTGAAGTATTTTACATGTCCCAGGAAATATGACATTTCACTCTTGAATATTTCAGGATGTATCCGTAAAAATTAAGAAATGTTCTCAAATAACTACAATATTATATAAGAATAATGGTGCAGTGATCCTGTAATGCATATTATATACCAATAATTCTTCTTCTGTCCTAGAACCAAATCGCCTTGCTCAAAGTGTCCCCATTATTCCTTGTGAACTTCTTGTGTCCGAATCACTAATGGCTAACACGTTGCTAAACCCAAAGGCCACGTCTCACCCACAGGGCAACCAATTGGCCAGTTTGCTTCCTGCTGGAGGTATTTCTTAGGACAGGGATTTTTTCTTAGTCTGTTTAGCTCGCTAAAACAAAAATGCCTTACATTGGGTTATAAACAACAGAAATGGACTTTTTACAGTTCTAGAGACTGAGAAATCCCAGACCAAGGCACCAGGAAAATTCGGTGTCTGTGGAGGGCTCACTCTTTTCACCCCTGCACACTCACATGATGAGAAGTGCTCTGGCTTCCCAGTGTCTCACTGGTAGGTGTGCTAATCCCATTGGTGAGACCGCATATGACCTAAACCATCTCCCGAAGGCCCTGCCTGCTAGCATCACTGCACTGCGGATTAGATGTCAACCTATGAATTTCAAAGGAGACACAAAATTTCAGAAAATTGAGTTTCAGGACTAAAATCAGGAGGGTTTGGGGAAAACTGGGTTGGTTGGTTGGTTAGTTGGTTGTCCTATTTCTCAGGCTCCATCTTTATTCACTTTTAGGAGCCACTGAGGGAAGAAATTATTCATTTTTCTTAGACTGCATTCTTGTGTCTTCCCGGACACTGCTGTCCCTTGGTCCTGCCTTTCCGCTGGCTGCTGCATCGTAGTCTCTCTTGCTGGTGTGTGTGACTGACCCCTGGCAGTTGGCATGCTCCTGGGGGCTCTCTGTCCCTGGTCCCCGCCTCATCAAGTGCACTTATGACTTGGGAGCTTCTGTCTGTAGTCCAGACCTCTCATCTGGATGCCAGACACTTATTCCAGTGGGTTTGCTGGCACCTTCATGTGGAAGTCTTAAAGACATGCAAACCTAGTCGTTTACAACCAAACTCTTAAATCGTTTCCTGAAAACCTTCTCTTCTTACAGTTCTCCGTATGACAGTAGTTGTCAGCTCCATTCTTCTATCTGCCCAGGGCAAAACTCTTGCAGTCATCTGAATGGTCCCTTGTTAACCCCACAAATCCTGCTGAGTCATAGTACAAAACTTACTCACACCAACTGCTCACTGTCTGCACCGGCACTATTTCTTGCGTGAATTATTGCAATAGACTCCTAACTGGTCTCTTTACCCCAATTGATGATCCTAGCCACCATGCTAAACTGCTGTGGTTTTATATCCTTAAAGTATGAGAAATGGTTAAGAATTATGCATTAACAGAAAATATTTTCCCTATGAATCTACCCCAGAGGAAATTTTTAGGTCACAGACACATTGACTGTTTTTGAATGTCTGATTTTTAGAAATGATATATCCTTAGTTGTGTCCAAATATCTATAGTTAAAAGAGTGAATTGTCTAGGATTGTAAAATATAACTTCTACATTTCTCCACTTTTAAAAAAGTTTTGTTATAATGAAACAAATAATTTAATCATTGCCATTTCAGTCCTGTTTATATTGACACAGACTTTAAATGTTTTAAGAGTATTTTATAAACTTTTATCAAAAGTTTATATGACTGTACTTTTATGAAGAAGCTTAAGAACATTAATACAAAGGAAATACCGTTCCATTTGATTTAATTCAATGTATCCATTCATTGAAGCCAAATTTTCTGTGGGATGAGAACGCATAAACATAAAGACTAATCTTATATATTTTAGCTCTTCATTGCTAATACTATCTCTCACGATTTGACTTCTCAATTTGCCAAGCAAATCATTAATTTATGATTTAGATTATTATATGCATTGCATTATGGTCTTTATTTTAGAACCCTTTCTTTAAAAAAGAAGGAATTCCAGTTCTTTTACAATTATTCCTTAAAAACTAACACAATTGTTTCATTGCCATGACAAAAATATGTTTCCACTTATCTTTCCCTAGAAGAGTTCCAGCAAACACGACCATCATTATTCATAATTCTCGATAATCAATAAAGCATTGCTCAAGCACTTCATTGCGAAGATGACATGCAAAGAGGCATGGAGAATGTTACCTGTGGTTCATCCACCAAGAATCTTAATGGAATATCTTTGGAACCACAAAACCATTCTGAATACTATGGAGACACCCAGACGTCCCTCTCACAAGGCCTTACTCAGCAAAGTGAAAAGTTGAGTTGATTCTCTGAAGAAAAACAAAACAAAACAAAAAAACAAAAAAAACCCAGTGGGGAAAGAGCAGCTCCTGGAGGCAGCCTGTGGCTTTCACACGGGCATCCTCTGCTGGATGAGCAGGAGGCGTCCGGGAGAGGAAGGACTACCTGGTCCCCCCTTCTGGAGATGGCAAGCAGGCTCTTGGCAATCACACTTCGGTGTTTTTCAATCCAGGCTCCCTCTGGATGCAGTTCCTCCAGCTCCTATTCATGAAAGTGTTGCTGAATCTTCCAAGGCTGCTGTGATACTTGCGAGCTCTTGACCACGTCACAGGACTCCCTCCGACCCTTAGCTGCCTGCTGAACTTTACCCTGTATTTGCTCATCCCTCTCCATAAGGGAGCCCGAGTTGCTGTAAAACTTGCAATGTGGTCCAGCACGATTCTCCGCCTTTGCTTCTTTGGAACAGGCCCAGCACCCTTACGGTAGATCTATTTCAACCATTTGGGTTCAACACCATTCGCCAGAATGAAATCGATTGGCAGGAGAGATCACAGGAAGTAAGCGTCCCACTGAGCAGCACTGCCTAACATGCTGGACCCAGGACAACTCGGCGGGGTCCTCCGCAGGGGACAGCGCCTGCAGTTGATGTGCTGCCTACTGCTCATGTCATCTGCGGTTCTCACTTGCTAATAGGGTATGTGTGTGGCAAATATGTATAATCACCACGAATGCTTGTGAATTACATATTGGATCTTTCAGTGTTGTGACCCCTGCCTGTCCCTTTCGGTTCCTGAGGTGCCTGTCACCTATTACATTTTTTCATAGAAGAGTCGAAGACCGCCCCCATAAAGTAGGTTTGCTAAACTTCACTCATCTAATCTTACTCAGATTTGCTGTACAAAAGCTCCCCGTTCTAGCTCCCCTAAAATAGCCAGTACTGCCCAGCCAAGCCGAGTAGGCAAGCTAGTAAGTTCCAGCTCATCCCTCAATATCATCGTGGTCAGAACTTCCCAAAGTTAGCATCCTGCTGTGGTCAATGATTATCTGTTTAACATAATCATTAGACTACAGAGAACTGGATGCTGCCGTTCAACTTAGTTTGTTTCAAGTGACTTTCTAGACTTCAAATGAGAAGAACAATGGCTAGTTTTTGTCCGCCAAGTAACTGCTCCATCTTCTGAATCGGCACCCCGGTTCATTACCTCTTCCCCCTTTGTGTAAATTTGGTGGGACTATACTTCCTTCTATCACGGAAACTGGAGGCTTAGCTCCTCTTCCATCTCATCTTGGCATAGAACCGGTGACGAGACCTCATCCAGGCAAGGCACTCTCGAGACTTTGAGTCCTGAGTGACCCAGAGGTGGCAGCTCTCTCTTACTGGGACTGAACCAGCCACGTCCTCCTTCCTGTACTCCAGGCCTCCTCACTGTGGAGCAGTCTTAGTTTCTGCCCCTCCTTGAGCCTGGTTCTCCAGGCTTTCTGTCCATCGGCGAGCTCCCCTAGCAGCTAGTGAACTTTCCTTTACTTCAGAATCTGTTGCTTGTACCATAGCACTCAGGCTGACCCACCAAGATGATGGAGAAAAACATACTTCTAACTCAGTAAACATCTCTTCAGCCTTCAGGAGACCTCAGTGAACTATTAATTATCCCAGCTATATGCAGATAAATGATGAACAAGTATTATTTCATTCTACCAGCATTCCCCATGGGCTAAACAATGGCCAGTGTTCTGATATGAATCATTTGAATAGTTTTCAACCTACTTGACTATTCTGGGCTTTATTCATCAGTTAAAAAAATAAACCCAGAGCCTTTGTTTTTATTAGCTTAGACTGTGTGGCCCAGTTGAGAGGGTTCTACTTTATCAGGCCCTGTCTCAGCATTCCTGCCAGAAGCCTGCAGTGGATCAGTTCCCTTTTCCTTCCTGGAACTGGTATGATAAAAAGCTTCCCACTTTACCCATCCTTCAGGGTCACCTATGGAAATAAACGTACTCCTGGCTGTGCTAATGGGAAATGAGTGAGCAGTACAGACTGGTAATATGCAATCGAGGCACCTGCCATGAGGAGGAACATCATCCACCTGGACAGCAGAGCGGGCGAGGTGGGCAGGGAGTGAGAGGGGGGCAGGGAAGGGACCCTGTGAGAGGGCACAGCAGTGCCTGGGCTGCCGCTTGGAGGAGGTTTGATTCTGGAGTGACCTTCGCATTGGCAACTAAATAGATCGCAGATTCCACAAGAGTCACCCGAGGGAGGAGTTTGGGAGGGCATCTGCAGGGGCGGGGGACAGGCAGATGAAAAGAGCAAATCGTGGCCTCCTTAGGATCCCATTATAGAGGCGTCTCTTTACTCCAAGACTGTGGTTCGTGACAGCAATAATGATGGCAACAAAAAGAGCAGATGCCAGAGCTGGCATCTTGCCAGTCTTGTTTATCAGTCAGTCTCCCTGCTGCTTCAACATTTGGGGAGTCAGTTCCACAGGAAGCACTCACAGGGCCAGCATGCCAGAGACAGAAGGGGCGAGAGCTCTGTCTAGATCAGCGACGGCAAACCTTTTAGAGATGAGTGCCCCAAACTGCAACTCAAACCCACTTATTTACTGCGAAGTGCCAGCACTGCGATTGAATCTGAATGCTCTGAGGTTTTAGTTTAGAAAAAAAGATTGATACATTAGAGTTTTCAGTGATACAAACAGCCCGCTGTAACATGTGTGCCGTAGGTTTGCTATCACTGGCCTGGATTGACCAAACTCTACAGATACATACACAGTGCAGGTGCAAAGGGAATATGCAGAACTGAATACCTACTCGAGGCAGGAAAGGTGACCACTGAAATGGAGCGATGTGGCTGGCAGGTAAAGGAAAAGATGGGCTAGCCAACCAGTCAGTCCTAAATGCAGCTCTGCAGTGTGCGAGGGTCCGAACAAGGTTCCCAGTGACTCAGGGAGAACTGGCTCTATTTACTTTTTAAAACATTTTACTCCTTTGCCCACGTATTCCGAGAGAGAGAGAGAACAACGAGGCTGGACTCCTGCTAAGAAGCTGCCCTGGCCCAGTCTCCTCCCCGGGTTTTCCTTCAGAGAGATCTGGTAGCACATTTGCAGCTTCGTGACACGCACACTGTGACATTTCTGGGCAAATGTGATGCCGCATTTCTTCCTCTTCAATCGCTCTGTCAACTGCCACTCTGGCCAAACAGCCAAAAGAGAAAGCGCACCTTTCTTCTGAGTTAGTCATCCTGTGGCATCTTGGGCTGTGTTGTATTCCGAGTTGGCTCCATGGTGCTATGGCAACAGTTCAGTGGACTCTCCTTTCCAGAGAGCAGCTCAGGGTGCATTTTCTTTTGGCTACATTTTCTTTTGGTTATGAGTAAAGTTGTCTCTAGAATTAATTTTTTTTTAATTTCTTAGAGGAAAGTCTGTTAGTACTAGATACTGTATTAAGGTAAATACCTAAGGAAATGTGTGTTAATCTGCACCCAGAACTTGCATTGCCCTAGCTCAGGTGACCCAGGCTGCTGGCGGGTAAGTAGGTCCTGTGTCTGTTCACAGGAGGACATATTTGGTCGCCCTCTATGATGGCTGCTTGATGTGGTAGGTACCCTACTAAGAAAGGGGGAAAGACTCAGTTCTTGTCCTTGAGAAATGTATAGTATCGACAGAAATTTGTGAGGGAAGCTAGAGCCTTGGGCAAAAGAGAAAGTGGAAGGTTTATGAGAGAAAATGAAGGATAAAAGCCAACATGGGGTCGTACCATACCAAGCCCCCAGAAGCTTGAAAACCAGCAAAACCTGGCGTGGATATTCCCTCCGCCTAGACCGTCACGGTAGGAGGGGAGGGGACAGCGTTCTCTGGCTCCAGTGAGTCCTTGTGGGCCTTTCATGTGGCTTTAAACCCAGCAGAGCACCCTTTCTGGATAATACTGAGACTGAGAACCCTACATAATCCCAAGGGCAGAATCACACCCTTGGAAAGCAGAAAGATAACAGGGGCTTCTGCTCTTGGAAAATTATTTTTGTACCACTTCTGGTTGTAATCATTTAAATCAGATTAATTTTTATGTCTATGACTAAGTACATTTCGCTCTAATTCCAAGGGCATTAACTACCCCAAATATTTATACTAACACATTTAATCCAAGGAGTACTGGGGGGCTGCAGAAGTAGCTACAGAAGGCTGCTCCCTCCTGGGCCGTGCAGAGCACAGCAGGGCCCATCCCCAGCACACCACCCAGATCTCTCCGCTGCGTGCTGGGAGTCCAGTCAAGTTTTCAAATACTTGTCAAGGCTCCGAAGAATTTCAGTCTCAAGTCTATATCTGAGGTCAGCATTCTTCACATCCGCCAGTGACTGGGGACAGACTGAGGCAGTGGGTGACTATCAGGGGAACAGCACTTGCAGGGGGGCGGTGTCTGAGGCAGTGGCTGTGTCTTTGGGGAAGTGCTTTATAACCTTCTTTTGGAAGCCACCTCACAGATGTGAACTTTCTTCCTACTGCCCCGAGGTCCCTCATGGAGGAAACTGACTGACCGCTCCTGAGGGCGAGGTGGCCTTGGAAAGCAGGTCTGGAAAGTCACCTCCGGCTCATTGGCTTCCCCTGCCGGAGGCCGCAGAGCCAGGCAACACCAGAGGCAGGCATCCAGCGCTTAAACTGTTAACTCGCATTTTTCCAAAATGTGTTTCTGGTTAGTTTAAAGAAGGATAAACAAGATTTAATAGCTGGCAATGAATCACATTTTTTTCTCCCTAAACGCTATTTGGATCCACTCAAACGCCTGTCATTCTACTTTTGTACAAATAAATAAATCTCCTTTTCTTTTGTGCATTTTTCTCTGTCCTGCATTTCCTAAAATACAATTTGTTTGACGGATGAGTTAAGCGGTTCTGAGGTTTGTTTTGGGCTATGTAGGCAACTGGGTTGTTTTCTCATCATAATTCAATGGGACAAGGTTATCACCCTCACAAACACTAACACCTCATTTGGAACAAGATGCCCCTCCCCCTAGAAGAAAGCAATTGCTAATTTCGCAATGTAAGTTTCGTTGTTACACGCTAAGCTTCCTCCTGCTTGCATCTCTGCTCTGCCTCCAGGCTCTCATCATGTCTCAGTCACACCCGGAAATTTCGGTGCACACAGACAGGCCAAAGTGAAATTATAGGCAAGATGGGATGTAAACTTCACAAGATGCACACAAGATGTACACAGGTAGGCCTAACATCTACTCAGGCTTGGGTATGCCAACCAAGAACCTCACAAATACACAGTAACCTCACTACCAATTGAAAGCAAAGTTAACCCACAGAGTACTTTTTTTCCAAATCACAAACCACACATAGTTTTTTTTTTTTTTTTAAAGAAAGACGAAGACTTATGAAATATTTGAACTGAAATGAAACCTATGCATTTTCTAAAGTAATTATTCTGGAATACAACTGCACTGTTCTCTAAATAGATGTGTCATTTGGTTTCAAGTCCTTGGTTAAAAAGAGAAATACCTTTCAAATAATCGCCTGGTATAATAAAAGATGAAATTGTTCTATAAAATAGAACTAATAGTCTCATTTAACATTCTCCTCACTAGGGCAGCGCCTTGATGAGCCTGTTCCAAGTGTTCTATTGGCACTTCTTGTAATCAGGATGCTGATGTTTAGGAGAAAAGCAGAAGGCTCCAAAAGCACGGGCAAACTCAGAACGCAGAAGTGGCCCCTGCTGCTGCTGGCCCTCAGGAAAGAGGAGGGAGGAACAGTGTCCACCAGGGAGCTGTCTGTCCTCCTACCTCTCCGTCCCTCTCACCCAAGCTCCCCGATGAAGCCTTCAACAGTATGACACAGTCTGGCGATGCCCCTGCCGGCTATTTCAGAAGATTTTTTTTCTGATCATAGTATTTTTGAAATTTGTCTTTCAGTACTTCTGCATAGTATTGATGGCATCATATGTACACCTGTGATTATCAAAATAACAGGGAGAGTCCCACCTCTGGCTCTCTCAGTGTTTACCGCATGATTAGATAAGCAATAAATGACTAAATGAGTGATCACATGAACAAAACAATATCAGATGGCTTTGACTAATCATCAATTAATGTCCTTTCCCAATTTTCCTGTATCAGCCATATGGAATATATTTGAAAGTAACAAGAGTATGATTTCTGCTAAGTTTTACAAAGTGTTTAAAACAGCATATGGGGCCCCATAGTTATGCCCACTCAACCTGGGGATCAGGAAACTCGAAGTGGGCAGACTTGGCCCAGGCTTGTGGTTCTCAGACTTGAGCACACACTGAAATTACCTGGAGGGCCTCTTACAACAGAGCGGAGGACGCCGGCACTGGAGTGCAGTTCGGCAGGACTGAGGTGATGCTACAGGTCTGGGTGTCGGACTGGGCACAGTAAATGCCTACCTGTGCCTCTGTCTCTACCTGCGTGTACCAGCTCTGCCACTGACTAAACTGTGTGACTTTGATAAATCTTCTATCCATCTCAGAATGCCCCATGAGGATAGGGAATGACAAGGGCCTCTCATAGCCATGAAATACTTTAAAACGCTCACCCTGGATCGTTTCTGCGATCATATTTTTCTCAACCTTCTTCACAGGGATATGAGCAAATAAATCAATATAATTCCTTTGGAAACTGCACTTGGAAAGCCAAAAGTGCTGTTGAAATAGGCTGGTTTATTGTTACTTTCTTTTTTGTGTTTTCTTTGCTCGTTCCAATTCCAGCTAGGCAGGTCCTGACTTTCTGTCAGGCTTCGCCCGCCCGTGTCTTCCTCGGGGGGACTTCCTGGTGTAGAAATAGTGATGGAGACCTAACGAAGACACCCCTTGAGTTAGGTGACATGAAAAACGGCTGAATGGTACGATGCTTGGAGGTCTGTAACCCGGAGGCTCCTCTGGGCGCTTGACTAAGCCAATGCAGAAGGACTGGTATCTGTTTAGCATCCACGTCGGCTTCTACCCACCGATGCTGTAACCGCCAGAGCTGCTTCCTGGGATCGGCATACTCATGTGGCCTGGCGGCAGCACCGACTCCCACATTCATGGATTTGACATCTAGGACTGACCTGAGGCACCCCCACTGCATCGCTGCAGGGGTCTTTACTTCCAGCTGTTGGCAAAGAGATTATTCGGTTTAGGGTGCCAGGTCTACACCACACAATCCTCAGGGAAGGCTGAGTGCTGTATTAATGAAACGCCGAATAATCTGGGAGTGTGGGCGAGACAAAAACTTCCTCTGTGATCTGTCAAGTCAGATCTACACCAGAAAGGCATTTGGCTCACAGCAGCAAAGTCACTGTGGTCAGGCGAACCTGGCTGGATTCTCTTCTGAGTATCCTTGGGGTGCACATTTTGCCTGTTTTTGCAAATCGCTATCCTCCTTGGGCTAACTATATGCAATAGCGGCAGCCACTTTGAAATCCCTTAGCACCCGTGGTCTGCGGCAGCCAGAGCTCACCCCAGCTTCAGTGATGCTGGGAAGAATGTCAAACCCCCACTCAGCTAAGTCCCAGAGACACCAAGGCACGAGAGTGACTGGCAGCAGCGAGGGACTGGATGGGGGACACAATATCAATTACACCCCTTTTTCTTTCAGCTTTTAATGCTTCTAATGTGGAAAATAAGAACCAGGACATTATGCAGAAGGGTTGCCTGTTCGAAATTGCTCTGTGATGTTAGGATGAAGCAGGCAATAAAGAATTAAAATTCACCCCATCAAGTATAAAAAAAGTCTGCAGATAACATCATAAATCATCCCGGAGACAAATGTCTGCCTGGCTTGTCACCCACTGTTTCTCGGCATTGATTTCTCAAAGCCTAAAACCATAAAGAACCCAAACCAGAGCGGAAGGGTGTCCTGACCTCCCATGTTCACTGATTTAATTTTCCTCTCCGAACACACGCAGCCCCATAATTAGAACATTTACCAACCATAAATACAATTTAAACTCTATACATGTGTGTCCACATGTGTGGAGAAGCTTGAGCTGAGATACGGTTTCAATAAAAACAGTCCTTCCACGCTGATTAGAATGTGTAAAGAGGAAATCTGTTTATACCACAATCTCCTCCAAACTGGTGTTGGCAGCAACACTGTTGGCTAATAAATGTCAATAGGAAAGCTACAAGGGAATAGGGATTAAACTCCTCACAATCTGGAGACTCGGAGCCCGGCATAAAGCTGCGTGTCCAGCTCCTGCTGCTCCGTCTAGCCGAGAAGGAATGTCACCAGCCCTTGACTGAATCTCAGACCAACAAAGGCAGCATATTTTCTGATGCTTCTCCTCCCGCTGATTCAAATCATCCCCAGAAGGGAAGGAATTTCTAGAGGAAACTGGAGAGTGCAGCAGTGTTTGCAGAAGGTTCTTATTCTCCATCCCTTAAAATAACAGTAATCTTATTCTATATCTACAGAAGCATTAAGAATGAGATTATTGAATTAATTCGAAACTATCAAAGCATTTTGTCTTTTTTGGTGCTCCCGTAGGTTGTATTTTTCGTCTCTTGTTGATTTATAAAAATCAGAACCCGAGCACCGTCCATGAGGCCCGCTCCCCGCTCTATCCAGGCAGACCGAGAGACTCCAGTGCGAGACCTCCTGGGGCAGCAGGACTCAGACCGGCGGCCTCACTGGAGAACAAGAAGGAAGAGGAAGGACACAAATAGAAGAGCCAAGCAGAGTGAAAATTCACGCGTGAAAACGGACACTCGCCAGAGATGGAGTGAGGGTGTGGTGTGGGCCTGTCTGCTGGGAGGGACGACGGGCGTCACCCGTGTCGCTTCCTCAGAGGCTGTTTAAAAAGAGAGTTTAAGATGGATGCCCGCATGACCTGCAGAAAGACCTCTGAGAGCTGTGTAGTTGTCCCTTTCAGGTTGCAATAACAATATGGAAAACAGCAAGAATAAAATTATAAATTCATGCTACATGCCGGACACTGTTCGAAGCACTCCCCATTTATTAACTCATTTAATTATAACTGCCACTGCCCTGGGAGGTATCATTCCTATTCCTATTTTATACATGAAGAAACCGAGCACATACATGTGGGAGGCTCCCGTGGTCATATAGCACAGAAGCTAGACTCGGGCAGCTCACTAGGACTCAGGAGCCAGAGCACGATTTTTCGGTTGCCTCTCCAAACCACCCAGCACAGCCGGCACTGATCCAAGCCTTTCGCACACACTCTCCCGTCTAGTGCTCACTGCAGTGCAGGGTGGCAGGGGTATGGCCACATCCTGCAGATGTGGGCCCTAAGCACTAGGGCTAAGTAAGAGTCACAGTAAGAAGACTGCAGGCAAGCAGGCCCCAAGGCCTTGCTTAAAACCGTCGCTCCGTACTGCCTGTCCACGTGCCTAGCTAAGTCCACGGAAGTCACCCGTGACCCCTGCTGTTGTACTTCCTCTAACTCCAGGCTCTACTAGGATCCCTGGTGAACTCTCAAGTGTCTATGCTTTTCTTTATGTGTCCCTGAGCTGACAGATGGAATGCGCCACCCTGGGACCAGGCAAATGGCCCTTCTCGGGGTTCCTCGGGTCTCCCCATGCATCTGACTCTCAGCCAGTGAAGGTTGTGTGCACTCAAGGGAAGACGAGAAGCGGGCTCGGGCAGCTCCTTCCGATGCTTTGGACTCCAGCAGCACTCCGGATGGTGTGGTCGCTCATAGTGCACTTTCAATATACAAAATCAGCGTTTTCACACATTTCATTTAACTCTTGTTTGCAACTCAGTGAAGCAGCCATAGGTGGCTCTTGCAGAAACATTAGTTACAAGAAAAGCTGAGTTGCCCGTGATTGTACATCTAGTAAAAGGCACAACTGGGACTCAGACTCCGTGTCTAGATGGTGATTCCACCACAAAAAACAACAGTCTTTTCTCCAGCGCTTTCCAACTAACAATAATTGCTTTTTAAAATCGCCCTTCAGTTGGTGGAACAAGAAAGCCGATGAGCTCCAACGGACCGCATGGCGTCAACTCACCCGTGCAGTGCAGCGCTCCCGTGCTGGGCAGGGCAAGCGCCATGTCACATGTTTCTTCCACCTCTCCTCTCAAGTGACACTGCTCTCCACACTCCCTGACATGCCTTTCTGGGGGCTGAAAGCAGAGGCTCCCCCACATGTTGCCTCCTCCACAGAAGCTCATACACCTGGTTCTCCTGAGGGCTCTGGTCAACTGACCGTCCAGGCGCGATGAAAGATAGCGCTTTTGGGTGTATTTTCCCCAGATAGTTGGATGAATGTTGGTCTGGGCTGGTGATCAGGGCCTTTATGTTTTCTGTTGCTATAATCGTGTTTTGCTATAGTGGTATTACTGTATTTTCGGAAGTTTTCTAAGCCATTAACCACGTGCCCAGGGGTGACCGTTAAAATGATGGGGCCATTTTTATAAATTCTCAAAATAAATAAATGTTGAAAAAACACAGTTTGCAAGATGGGCAAAGCTAACATAGCTAAAGAAACAACTTGAAAGGGTTTTTCAGAGTCTAAACAGAATTTCATGCTCAAGAAGAAGTCCAAAGGATGAAAGTTCTGCCCAATTTAAGAGGAAAGTAGTTTTATAGAAGAATATGAGAAAAGATACATGCTGACTTTGACTTTATAGTTTCTCTAGGTATCCAGATGAAAGGAACACAGACAGAAAAAAGTAGGCAAGTGTGCACTAACTATGCTATATCTAATTTGCGCATATCATTACTTTTTCACAATCAAAATACGCCTAGTAAGTTTGTTGCTTTTTTGAAGCCCAGTTCTGCGTGCAAGGAACCTGTCAAGACATGTCGCAAGCTGGAACTTCTGGGTCAGCCGCCCAGACCTTCTTCTTCCCTTTCCCCTCACCTCACACTCGGCTTGCCAGGAGTGTGGCTTCTGCAGTTGGGTGCTCTGCTGACTGCATGTAAACTCCATCCCTAGGCTCCCTGGTCTCCCCTGAAAACTCACGAAGGTGGTTTTCCAAAAGGGAGAAAGCCCTGTCAAATGTTCTGGGCACTGGGCAAAATGAAAATGAAAATGAACACATATATGGAAGAAATACAAATTATGTGATTAATTTCATTAATGGGTGAAAAGCCAACTGCTTACAGGCTGAAAGGTTAACAAAAAATTTAAATGCATATTTTACTTTAGATATTTTAGGAGTAGATCGGTATTGGACCTAGCTCAGAGGAGACAGGGAGGTAAACACGGAGGTGCCACACCCACTAGGCTTCCCAGAGCTCTTGGGTACCCAGCGGTGGTGCTGATGTTGGCCTGGGCCTTTCTTATGACACCAGAAGGGCCCAGGCTCCTTATGGATAGTTACAGTTATGAAGTAGGGTATGGTTAGGGTGGAGTGTCAACTTGATTAGTTCTGGGATCCACCCAGAGGATTGGTAGAACACACTCTTGGGTGTGTTTAGGGTGCAATGGAGAGATGACTTTGTGTACCATATATGGCTGGTGGCCTGTTTTCCTGCTGGCACTGTTCCCTTGCTCTGCTTCCCAGCCACCACGAACTAGGCATCTTTGCTCTACCAGGCCTTTCCACCATGACATTGCTGCCGTGCAGCCAGATAACCATGGACTGAACCCCCCTTAGAAGATGAGCCAGATTAAACCTCTCCTCCTTTAAACTGTGGGTTCTGGGTACGGACCTTGGCTAAAATATGAGGAAGGCAGGTGTTAGGTTAAGTGGACTTAAACTATATTTTAAACGACAAAGCAGCTGGGCCATGTGAACTGCCCCACCATTATCCACATTATTAAAGGAGGACGAGTCTTCCTGCAGCAAAATGCTATGGAAAGGTACTCGACAATGAAGTCTTCTGACAACTACAAAAATGGAAGACTATGACCACTTATGAACATTCAGTTCTCTGTGTGTGTGGTCTGAAAATCGGACCAAACAGAAAGTATGTGCTGGGGTGGGCAGGAGATGGTGGAAGAAGCCACAATCAGAACAGCAAATGTATCCCAATTTGTTTTTAACTCTGTTAAACTCCTTAGAGCAACAAAATCAAACACTTTCTGAAGCAGAAAGAACTATTTTCTTTCAAACAGCAACCAGGTGAAAAGGGTCTCAGAATTGATTAGAAATGCAGTGCGTGTTCTGCTGTGGCTTTTCTTCCTAATCACATACAAAATTTCAAGTACTCCCTGGAAATTACTCTCAGGCAATTAAGCCCTTTAGATTGATCCTGTAATGGTGACAGTCTTATTGGGCAATGTCGGTCCTAGAACAGCTGTTAAGATCCTGGCAGGGAAAAAAGCATGTGACTCTTTAGCTCAAAAGCCAGTTAGTTTATTTTCTGCAGATTACATTTGAACATCATGTTGATGCAAATGGCAGGGCAAGCAGCTCTGGGTCAAGAGCCAGAAAATGGAGCTCTCGAAGTTCACCCAGGTAGGGGATGATCAGAAAATGTATCTGGCACAGACCCACAGACCTGGCCCACGAGTCCCAGATTGCCCCTCAGTTATTTCCTGGTGCCCACTGCAGGGGTGCGAAAGAAGCCCAGAGCCAAACCAGGCCCCTGCTGGCTGCTGACTGCCCAGTCTTCTTGTTTAATTGTATCTCCTGGACAGCCTGAAGACCACTCGGGTCACCAGAAAAGATCCTTGGGACCTGCACTTTCCTCTTGCTCTGTCTATACTGGAGAGAAGCCCACAACTTCCCATTCTGGTCCCCTAGCAACACCATGAAGGCTCTTCTGACTCCTAAGCAAATATCCTAGGCTCTCTAAGTCTTTCCTCCCCAAGCAAATAGAGGATCTTAAAGAACAGGAAACACATCTTTGTGTCATTCGTCATTGCCAGTACAGCACTAAGCAAACAGCAATCTCTGAAACACAAACTGTGAGGAGTCTCATTGAAGTAAAGTTTGGCCAGTACTAGATGTATATGGAGGACAAAGAAAACAAAGCTCAGGAATGACAATTAACAAAGGCAAGTCAGCCTCTGCTAAGAAACTCTGCTACATTACAACCTGTTTTGATAACTGGCCCAGATACGTAAGCGTCGTATCCAGAGATAATCCCACTGTCTTTCCTTAAGCTTTGTGACTGCGTCGATGATAAGTACGAAGTTGGATCTCAGTCTGAAAGCATTCAGATCTGCGTCCAAGTAGTTGCAGTAGATAAATCTAAATTCCTATTCCATGTTGGGGGGGGTGGTTACTTAATGCATTATTTTGCTTTTCGAACTTTGAAGGGTAGCAGTAAGTTAGAGTTTTCAAGGGAATGGAAGGTGATGGAGAACACTCAAGGGGTGTGCAGTGAGGGAGTGAGGAGCTTATTCTTCTCCCTTTGGAAAAGATGGAGCTGTCTCTGTGGGGTTGGAGGGTCCAGTTAGACCTTTGGCTTCCCGCACTCTCCAGAGAGCAGGCCTCTGCCCTAACAGAGTTGGCAAAGCTTGCTCCTCTAGCTTAGCTGTGGGTCTTCTTTGCACAGGAGTGTTCTTCTCTGGTGTTACAGCCTTCCATGGGAAACTTGAACTATTTTAGTCTAGAGGTGTAAGTGAACAAGGTAGGTTTGCTATCTGCATCTTCACCAAGGCAGCCCTGGTCACCATTTGTATTGTGTGTAGATCATCCTGGTTTTCACCTCCTCTGTATTGACTTTTCCTTCCTTTATAGAGCAACTAAAAGAGCAAGTGACCATGGGATGCAGAGAAGTGGCTAATTTCTACCAGGACACTGGGACAATGAGTGGCATTAAGGCCAGAGGCAAAGGTCTCAACAGCTTCATTTGTCTTTTTTTTTTTTTTTAATTTTTTGCCCTAATCCTTGGACCAAAAAAGCCCACATGCCACACTCCCACCCTTAACCCTACCCCCACTTTGGGTTTAGGGTCTGCTCCGTCAGACTGGGAGAAGCCCAGCAGTGAGGCGAGCCACCACTGCCCCCAGGCTTTTCAGCGCAGGCGTGGATGAAATAACACCCGCAAAATCAGCATTTGCACACATGCCACGGGCTGATTACAGGCCTCAGCCAGGGCAGCCAACAGGATTTCAGAGCAATTTCTCTGATTACACAGCCCACGGACTGGCCCAAACACAAGAGGCCACCTCGCAGGGCCGGGCTCACCCTCAGCACCTCCTCACAAATCCCTGACCCAGCCACTTTGGTGATCCCAGCCCTGGAGAAGGGGCCTGTCCCTCAGGGGAGTGCCGACCTTCCGGAGGTCCCTGGGCGAGCCACATGCCAGGCCAGAGAGGCATCTGTGAACTCCCACCACTTCCCTGAGGTTTCCGGACCTGTCACCTGCGAGGAGACCGCTAGCTGTCAGCCCACCTGGCCTCCCTTGCGGGTGGCAGAACCAGCCGAGGCTGTGGTCCGGGCGACCGGATCGCCCTGCGCGTCTGTGTCCCTGGCCATCGTTGGGGACCAAGTGGTTTACAAATAGTTATGATAAACCTAAGATCTTAATTTCCTTCACCGGACCGACCACCAGGGTGTGTAAACGTCTCCTGGCAGACATAACGGACGGTTATTAGCAGTAGAAAGCCTGTTCGACCCCTCGCATTCGTCCAAGGGAATACTTCGGTGTCGCACCGCAATTGCTGTGCATGTAAACTAATTTTCCCGACAGAAGGGTAAACACAGAGTCGTTTGAACCGCGAGATGAAAACAGATGGACTATCACAAACAGTTGCCCAAAATACAACAGACTTCTGGGCCAATTACACGTGGTTAGCTCTGAATGGCAGAGGAAATAGTTTTCTTCGCTGCTAAATGTCACAGAAGTCACCTAAAGGCACCGAAGGAGGCCTCTTTGTTTTTCGTGAAACTTGCTAAAATTAATCTGTGCTGCAGCCAACTGTACAAAGCAGAACAGTCCCCAGCTCTATCCCGCTCCTTTCCGGCGGTGGCGTTTGGGAAAGAGAACCGAAGGGCACCCGGCAGTCAAATGAACTGGACGGAAAGAAAAGGCACCCGGCGCTCGCCGGCCGAGGAGGGGACCAGACGTGCACCGGTGCGCGCCTAACCCTGACCGAGCACTGCGGGAAGAATCCGGGCCAGCCACAGACCGGGCCGGCTCGGAGCCGCTGCGGGCCGGAGTTCGGCCTCCCCTGCGCGTCCCGGGCGCGCTGCACTCGGGCGGGCCCGGCAGGCTGGGGCGCGAGCCGGTCCGCGCGGAGGGTGTGCGGCGACCGCAGCCACCGAGACCCTGCTGGCCGACGCGGAAAGCACCCGGCCGAGGGACCCTCCGGCCGGAGGAAGCTCCGCGCCCGGCCCGGGAGCCGCGTGCGGGGTCCGGCCGTGTTTCGGGTGCCCTCTGACCTGACCCGGGGCCCACAAAGGCCTCCCGGCTGCGCCGCCGTGGCCCAGCCTGCCAGTCGCTGCCAAACTAATGAGCCCACGTCAGGTCGGGTTTGCAGCTCGGCCGTGAAGCAGCCGAGTGGAAAATGAGCCCGAGGCCACTTGGGAGGCTGCTGCTGGAGGGCGGTGGCGGCGGTAGGCCGCGGACGCGGGAGGCAGGGGGCGTCCGGGCTCCTGCGGTCCGCCCTCCGCTGTCACTCACCATCTTCACTTGTCTCCCAAGGGAACTGGCCTGGCATGGGGAAACCTGCTGGTATGTGAGAAATGTATCTGCCCTACTTTATTAAAATAACACAAACTCTATACTTAATATCCCAGCAGCGGCAGAAAGCTAGGCGCCCTGACAGCTATCCTTGTAGGCTTGGCGCCCCTACCACGTCTTTACAGGGACACGCTTTGCCCTGGGCGCCCCTGCTTTGGGGGCTCAAGTTTGTCTCCATGGAAATTGGTTTCTTCTGGCGGCAGAAGACCCAGAGTATCCACATTGAGTACGTGCCCAAGGGAAGCAAAGAATGGTTCGCTCCTGCCATGGGCAAGGGTCTAGAAAGCAGACACCCCAGGGAGATGCTTTTAAACTGCTGCCGGATGCCAGGTTCTAAAGCCAAAGATAAACTGAAATAGGATTTGGTGTGTGTTTTGAATAAAAGTCGACCTGCTGGCTTGAAGTCTGGAAAACTGGCTCCCTGGGCTGATGTCTCTGCTTTCTTATTGTACTTTAAACATGGAGAATTCGGTTCAACAAAAATGACTAACCTTAAAGCTGATAAAGATTAAGACATTGATTTTTATTATTTCTTCCAGATTTTCAAATGTATTAAAAGAAAGCACTTTCATTTACAAAACACTCAAGAGGTCGGAAGAGCAATGCTGTGAAGTGGCCCTTGCCCTGCAGCCGTTTGCTGTTGAGAACCCAGGAGGCTGAGGAGGAGGCACCGTGTGCCTGTTGACTCTGAGTCACCCTCACCTTTGCTCCGGGGATCCCTGCCTTTCAGAAGTGGGAGGGCTGGGCGAGGCAGCACTAGGTCACTTTTCATAACCCCCACCTTTGCTCATCGGTTTTCCATGTCTAGATTCCATGAATTCCAATCCTGCAGCGCTTGGAACCCTTGCAGACCTGGCTGCCCGCTCCGAAACCATGCTTCCTCTGAGATTGTAGTGCACCTAAGAAGGTCAAGTTGTCCTTACCTTTGAAGTCTATACTCGGGCTCTCCAGAGCAACAGAACCAACAAAGTACATATATAAAACCTTAAAGCTGAATATATATATATATTCAGCTTTATATAATATATATAAAATCTCATTAAGTCCTCAGTCCTTGGAAGTTGGAAGCCTCAGAAGAAGAGAGACCAAGTATGTGTCTGAAGCTGAAAGCCTAGAAGCCCCCTCAGGAGTTGCTGGTGCAAACTCATATTCAAAAACTGAGAAATGTGGAGTCTGACGTACACAGGCAATGACAGCAGCAAAAAATGTACCAGCCCAAGAAGGGCTTAGCGGTGTATGTGAACTTCCCGGTTCTACTTTTCCCCTCTGTCCAGCCCCCAGGCTGCTGGACAGTTCTGCCCACACTCAGGGCTGGTCTTCCCCGCTCAGCTTGTTGACTCTCACACCACTGGCTTTGGATACACCTTCCTGACGCACCCTGCAGGGTGCTTACCATCTTCAATCTAGATAGTTCTCAATCCAGTCTAGATGACAGCTGAGATTAACCACCACAGAGTGCGTAGATGTAAACTAGGATGTATTGTAATTATCTTTTTAGATAAGCAATCTATCTCCTCAGCTAAAATTTAAGCTCCTTGATTACAGTGACCAAGATTAATTAATTATCTGTGTTGCCTCACAGCACAATATGGTACCAGGTCAGGAAGTGTTATCTATGTTGATTTGACAGCACAGCGAACTGGAGATAACAAGGCCCCATCAAAAATGCAAACGAACGGAGCCGGAGCTACCAGCCCTTCCCTTGTTATTAGTTCCTGCTTCATTCTATATCGGTAGACTTTTTGAGACAGAGAGAGAGAGAACACAAACTAGAGCCAATGCCAAGGCCAAGTTTTAGCTACTCAGCAGCAGTGTAGCATGTCATCTGGGGTGACACTGTCACAGTGTGAGACCTTTGGCATCCTACTCTGTTCTACTTTATCTGTTGGGCAGGGAGGTGGGGAAAAGTTTTCTTTTCACTTAACTATGAGAAAAGTAAGTACAATCACCAGACATTTTAAGAAAAACACTTAAGAAAACACAAAAACCAATATGAAAAATAGTAAGTAGAAGTTACTAGAAAAATAAGTGCCTGGAGAAATAGAGAAAGTTTTAAAGAAACACACATAAATCCTCTAAATAAAATTTCCAGTAAGGTGAAAAAAGATATTCCATTCATAAAGTAAGAAAAGAATGCTCTAAAAAAGAAACAATAAGAAAAGAAGAAAGGCATTTTGGAAATTAAAAATACGGTAGCAGGTACAACTTCAGTAAGAGTTGAGATGAAATATTTCAGAAAAGAACAAAAAGATGGAAAATAGGGGAAAAGGTAAGAAAACTTGAAGATCAATACAGTAGATCTAACATTCAAAGTACAGATATAGTGGTGGTGGGGTTCAATGAAACAATCAAAAGAACTGCCAAGTGTGGTCGCACACATGCACACACAAGCACACACACCCCTGTAACTCCAGTTCCTTGGGAGGCTGAGGCAGGAGGACTGCAATTTGAGGCCAGCCTATGCAACTTAGGGAGACCCTGTGTCAAGGCGAAAGAAAAGGAAAGAACAGAGAGAAAGAAAGAATGAAAGAAAGGAAGAGCAAAGGAAGGAAGAGAGACAGAGAACTGGGAATGTAGCTCAGCCCTCCCTGGTATCAATCCCCAGAAGCAAAAACATAAATGAAAATAAAATAAGATAAAAATCCCAGAAATTGTTGGGATGATTTCTCAGACTAGAAGGGCCAATTTGGGGCCCAACACGAAGAATGAGAAAAGACACACAAAACATAAATCATGAAACTTCAGAAATTCCCCACCCTGTAGGGGCCATACCAAAATTAGGAATCACATGACATTGGACTTGCCAAAAACAACACTGGAAATGTAAAGAAAGTAGAGCAAAGCCTTTTAATTCTAAGGAAAATTATTTCTACTCTGTAATTCTATATCCAGGTAAACTATCCATGAAGTGTGGCGATAATATAAAGACAGACACTTTTAGACATGCAAAATTCTCAAAATTTTATCTCCAGTGTACCCATAACAGACACAGATAGCTTATCTGACAGATATCTCCATCCTTTTTTCATATTAATGTTTTCATGCCACTTGCTTCTGGGACCCCCCGCCTCTTCCTAGCACAAGGAAGCCTTCAGTTAATCTAGCAAACAGCTGTCAGGGAGCCTGGCCAGTGGATGGCTTAGAAATGGATGTGTAACTCAATTAAGATCAATTAAATCTTAGGAGAGGTCTACTATAAGTGTGGAAAGGTGCTTCCCTCTACTTTTACAAGGGGCATAATGAAGGGGCTTAACGCTTGCAGCCTTTGCTTGCAGCGATGTGAGAAGGCGACGCCCCAGTGGCTGTAGTTACCTTATGACCCCAACGGGGGAACAGCAAGGAGGGAAAAGAAAGAACATGCTGGGTACTTGGTGGTGTTGCTGAACCACTGTGTTAATCAAACCAGGAACTGGCCTGCACTCAGACTTTTTGTTATGTGAGTACTAGATGCAAACTGATTTGGGTTCATCTCCCTAGTTGAACTGAACTATGAAAGCAATAATAATTCATAAAAATTCCACCACTGACTGAGTACTCAGGCATTGTTTTATAGTCTTTTGATGAATGGCTAACTGCTCCTATGAAGCCAGTACATTGTTTCCAATTTCCAAATGATGATCTATAGGCTCAAACAAGTAGGTGAACAAGCCAGCTTTGTACCTATCACACTCTGATTCCAAGAATACCTATTTAATGCCAATTCTACGCCCAGGGCTTCTTAGGTGATCTCAGGTAGCAGATAGGCACCTGTGTGCATAGGGCATGGGAAAATGCAAACAAAATACGCTGAGTTTAAATACGTGCCTAATAACGACTTTCAATTCACTTAGTTATCTGTTAATATTGTTCAGGTTTATGATAACCAACTCCCAAGATTGTCCCCCTTAATGATTCTCTCCTCCTGGAATTCATGCCTTTGTGTTGTTCACTCTCATATAGGGTTGATCTATGCAACCAATAAGACCTTATACAAAGGACGGACGATGTGTAACTTCCAAGGCTAGGTTGTAAAAGGCATCACGGCTTCTGCTGGCTTTCTCTAGATCGCCCACTTTGGGGGAAGCCAGTTCTTATATCACATATACTGCAGAAGAGGCCCGTGTATTAGGAAACTGAGATTGCTTGTCAACTTCCCTGGTTATTAAGCCTCTTGGAAGCACTTCTTGCAGCCCAGTCTGACCTTCAGACGACCACAACCACTTCCCACACTTGATCCCTAGCCACGCAGCTAAGTCACTTCTGAATCCTCTATTCATAGAAACTGGCCAATAATAGATGTTTGTTGTTTTAAACTGCTTGGTGGAAGGTGAATTTTTCATGGCTGTATATAACAGAACAGGCTGGTAATTTAGTAAGTCTCCCCTTAAATTTGAAGGCAAAAAATCGCCTTCAGTTGGTTGATCATTTTGTGTGTTTTTCAAAGGAGAAAAGTTCCGCTACAATTCCATGAAAGAAATAGGGAACGTACCATTTCAGAAAATTGATTGTTCGACAAACTTGCTCAAGGCCCTTCGGGGCAAAACTAATGGAAAAACATTTAAGAGTCTCTGCCACTAAGCCTTGCTGGTGCCCCTGTTTAGAAGTCGGTTTAGACTGAAAGACCCAGAGAATCAACACAAAATAAAACAGAAATGAAGAAAAGCTCCCCCAAATCCCCAATTTAAAAATATTTAACAGGAGGTGGTCAGCATTGTACAACACTCCTGCTGCTCTCGGCCTTCCTGCTTCTCCTGGTTCTCAGAACACACAAGAATTACGATCTTGGATCTGGCCCAAAACTAGATAGTCATCAATTTTGAGAAGGTTCATATATTTTGAACAGTGAAACGGTTAATGGTTGTGGTGTTTATAGCCTGGGTTTAAATAGGAAACTAATAAAGATAAAATCCATTTGATAAGGGGCTCAAGCCCTGTCAACGGAAAGCTTCCCGTTGCACAGTGAGGCTCTGACTCCCTCTTTGAACCCCTCCCGGAAAACACAGTTAAAACTAATGGAGCTAGTCGCTTTCTCCCGGAACTAACACCAAGGTGGCCAGCATGACTTTCAGACAATAAGGAGTGAGAGAAGGAGCGAGCAGCAAAGCCTGCTTCTTTATGCACGAGCCCTGTAGAGCTTGTTTTGGTTTCCTGTTTACTTTGAAAAAGCAAGCAGAATCTCTGGGGTCAAAACCGGTCTGACGAGACCCACCTCAGTTGATGACCTTGGCTGGAGGCGAGGCAGCCCTTGCAAATGAAGCCTTGTCTTGGCCCCAGAGGGGGAGAAGTTGTGCACCACGCGGCCTTGCAGGAGCAGTCATCTGCAGCGGGGGAACTTGGCAGGAAGGCAGCCCGAGCGTGTTTCTCGGAAGGGATACGCGTTCGGGTCTGAACCGGGCTCTGAAGCACACACCCATCTGCAGTCAATGTTGCTACAGGTGTAGGATGTTGTGGTTTCTAATATCTTACACATGTTCTCGGAACAATACCTCAAGTGTCTTTGTTTCTGGCTTGTGTGGTTTCCTGCATTTCCGGTAGTGGATCTTATGCAGAAAGGCAGCTGCCTGCAAAGTATTACTAAAAATTACAAGTAAAGATGCACCTGCAGAAAATGAGGCTGGCTCTGAGAGAAGCTGACCCTGAGCCGGGAGCCGGAGGGCGTCTGGAACACTCAGCCGAGAAGCTGAAATAAGCGTGGTGTTATTGATGTCCAGGAGCCCCAGGAGTTCCTCCAGTTCCCCAGCTCTTGGGCTCTGCAGTGGGCCAAGTAGCAGAAATCCAAATTAGAAGCAGCAAGCCAGTCTGCCAGTTAAGAGAAGGGACGTGCTCATTAGGTGAGAGCTCTTGCTGGCATGTCATTGAACAATTAAGGAGTATTGAGAGTGTTTGGTACGATTCAACCAAATAACACATCAAGCAAGCTTGGCTCTGGAGCACTAACCCTGGGACACAGCACACTGATAAATGCCCAGGGATGGAGCTTGATATTAAACAGCCAGGTGGTACTTTAAAGAGCAAATAGATAGTCCTGAGGCCCATCTGCAGTTAGCCAATACATGAAGACAGTCGTCCTGTGCCTGCCAAGCTGTCTTCCTTTACCTCCTCCCACAAACCCTCTCTTGAGACTATACCACTCCCATTTTGAGAATCTGTTCTCCTTTCAAGTCTGACTGACGTTCATTCCTGGCTCATTCGCCCCACGTACGCAGGGCTGGAGTCCCTTTTATTTAAACTCCCCTATGAAGAATTGAGCCTGTTGGGACCTCTTAGCTTTAAAAGCTGTAGACTCTGGAAATGGGAGGCAGATGAGAAGTCCTCCTTGTGGATATGTGTTTGTGCTCTCGGCTTCTGAGAAAAGCAACCTGGTGGAATTCTAGCCCCGGACCCTGCAGGCTGGGCAGTTTCTCATGGACTCATGGGATGTGTGCTTCTCCCTTGTGTTCCAGTGTTGCAAAGGAGACCATGGAAAGGAGAGGTCAAACAGGGCAGCTAGAGAGGGAATCCAAGGCTAAGAAACTTCAGGGCAGAGGTGGGAGTGGACGTCTCAGAAGTCCAGGGCCTCTTCTTCCATCCCCAAAGTGAAAATTCAAGACAGCAATAAAAGCATGAGGTTTAAAGATGTGAATCTATACGAGTCTATTTTCTACTGCTGTAACAGAATGCCTGGAGCGGCATACTTTATAAAGAAGAGTTCATATAGCTCGTAATTACAGAAGCTGAAAGTCCAAATATGGCCCCTGCTCTAGGGAGGGCCCCTGGCTATGTTGTATCAATGTGGGTGGTATCATGGCAGGAGAACGCATGAGATGAAGGGAACACAGTGAGGCAGGAAGCCAGAGACTAATTCTGGGGTTGAACTTGCTCTCTTAGAACTGCCCTCTCTCAAGAACTAACTGGGGTCCCTCTAGATCTCTGTCAGTTCCTTCTGAGGACAGCACCCTCAGTGAGCTAATTGCTTCCCACCAGGCCCCACCTCTTACAAGGTCTATACCACCTCTGCAGTCCGCCACACTCAGGACCCAGTGCCCGGCAACCTTAGAGGCAAAATCAACCTGTACGCAGACCACAGCAAGGTGAAGATACTAAGATAACCATTCAGAAACGTCCTGCACATTTGCCCATTGGAAGAGGCAAGGGGTGGAGACTTCTGCTTTTCATATAAGGCTTTGTCTCCTTATCATTGTGCACATAGCACTTTGATAAGAGTAAAAACTACAGAAAACATTATGTCATCACAAGACCTCCACTTAAAGACTACTTGATATAGTACACAGCTCAACTGGCGCTGCTTTCTAAAGGTTTAGTGGTCTCGTACATCCACGTGTTTTAGTTCAAGTGTGAAACTCGTGATTTTCATGACTCTTCCATCGTGAACTGCTTAGAACTCTGCAAGGCAAAGCTAATTCATTAGAGATAGAGCCAGAAGTGATAATATACAGCCTCTTTTCAGAGCAATGAGGAAATAGCTGAAACAAAAACTTCTTCAGCAGAATAATGAGGCAGCAATGAGGGCAGCTTGCTCACAGTTACACAATCGGAAAGCTCGGGAACTCTTTTATGCTCCATGCTAAGAAAATTCTCATGCTTAGTAATCTCACCCTTAAAAGTCAGACTAAAACTTGGGCTACTTAACAACTTTCTGGAGCATTTCCAACTAATTTCAGTGTTCCAAAATAGCTCATTCAAAAGCACAATCCTTGTGAAGTTTTCCAGTTTGAATTATACAGACAATACGATTCAGACATGAAGCAGTCCACATGACTGTGTGGTTCAGGCTCCAAGCACTGGCGCCCTACGTTCCTGCTTCTCCCGGGAGAAGCAGCCGCTGGAAACCTTCTTTAAGGGACAGGCTCTCCAGTAGGTGACAGGAGCAGCATAACCCAATTAGGAGCCCAAGTTAGGAAAGTCGCGGGGTAACTCGAGGGCAATTTTTGTTTGTTGTGTTATAAAGAAAAATGTTTGTACAGAAGACACAAAAAAGAGAGCCCAAGAAAAGTATTTCTTGAAGAAATTTTGAAAGTAAAACTCACAGGTAATTTTATCCCCTTTTCCAAACAAATTTGAGAATCTTACCTTCTCCATGTTATTATTCTTATACCAGTTTTGTGCAAGATATTGCACTGATTGCTCTAGGGGATATAAAAATGAATAAAAACATGTCTCATCTTAAGAATTTTACCAGGCCTGGAACTCCTGGTATTAACTGTCTCTGAAAGTGGATTCTTTTTCTCTCAGTGTATATTTTTGGTAATTATTTTCTAATTGTGTGTACATACTTCTGTGTTGTCAGCTTCTGGTCACGTGACAAGGCACTTGAGTAAACAGCTTACGAGAGGGAAAGATATATTTTGGCTCATGGCTTTGGAGGTTTCAGTCCATGATCAACTGGGTCCACTGCTTTTGGACCTCTAGTGAGGCAGACAATCACGGTGGGAGAACATGGTGCAGCCAAGTTGCTTACCTCATGGTGGCAGGGAAGAAGGGGAGGGAAGCCCAATACCCTCTTTCAGGGCATGCCCCCCACCGTAAGCTCACTTCTTCCCATTAGAACCCACCCCCTGAAGGTTGCACCACCTCCCAATAACACCGCACTCTAGTATCCAAACCCTTATTGCATGACCTTTGGAAGACATTTGAGATCCAAGTCCTAACAACTTTGCGTGATCAGCTCCATCACTGCCATCTCTTGGGGCTCTCATGTCGGCCTGAGACCAAGACTAGGTTTGGTTGACTATTGTTGGTCAAATATCATTAGGCTTGAATAGTTTTTGTTGGTTTTAGGTATAATAAAATAATTACATCTTAAAGAACGATACTTCTATGTGCACTAAATAAAAAGTAATTATGCTTCAGAATGACTCCTATGACAGGCTGAAAATGTTCAAATTCATTTTATAGAGTTTTATAGGATCGTTTCTATAAACTGGCTTCTAATTTCTCCTGTTGTCCTTCTCAAGGCTACTGTGTGATCTTATATGGGTGGAATAATATAGATGATCACTCTTATTTTAAATCAAACTATTTATTTCCCTTCTCTGTTAAAATGAATTTTGACATATTTATTTTCAATCAAGCAGTAAGCTAAGGAGAATGAGTATGAAATATAAGCCAGAGATGCATAAATAAATCTCAACTGCTATTCTGCAGTTCAGAGTCCAGACTCGCCCTTGCTGAGGACATGACACTGCCCTGTGCTATCTCAGTCTAATTTGCAAAGGCAGAACCTATGACCCTGTGGGCCCAGATTCTTTTGCGTGTTTATCTTCCCAAGACTGCTTGAACTTTGTACCCTGATGGGCAGGCAGTGCAGAGTGAAAGCACCTGGGCCCATTTGTCTACAGATGCCAAGTGAAATCAAAAGTGAAATCTCCGGCTGGAGTATTTCCAGTGAAGCCATATCAGTGCGGAGGAAAGAGGGCTTTTCTCCGTGTGTCTGTGAAGAGAGGCAAGTCTCCTCCTCTCCCAGAGTGTTCTCAAAGAGGATTATCGCTGGCTCTGAGAGTGGAGACTCTGTCCACTCCTCTGTCCACATCACAAGTGAAATGTTGCTACACCAGCAACGGGGCCCAGACTGAGGCCTCAGCTTCCAGCCCACGGTCAACATTACTATTTTAAATGACAAGAGACCAGGAGAAGTCTTTACTCTCTCCTATGTAGGATTTAAACAGGGTTTGGTTTTTTTTTCCTTCTTGAATCCAGATGAGTAATAGTTTAGACTTGTCAGGCAAAACTTGTCAAGTTACTTATATTTTTAATTCACAAAATTAAGATTTGCACTACAAATTATTGCAGCCAGAAAAATCTCTGAACATAGCATTTGCATTGATAAATTCAACATTAATTTTTTTTTTACCAAGAACATGTATTGGTACACTGTATACATAATGATCACATTTACCATAGTTATTTTGTACCTGTACATGATGTATCTTGGTCCCCCGCCCCTTCCCCACCCCTCGTTTCTGATGTAACATTCTAAACAGTTTCTTCTAGCTTTATCTGGTTCATTTGTCTGAGAGATGTCCGTATGCTCCTAAGGGCTGGGCTGTTTCTGAAGGACTGTCATGGTGGGGGACTCTCTGTGCTTAGCAAGGAAGGCCTGTGTGAATGTTCTGCTGAAGTAGAGTATAATCTGCTGTTAACATTTAACGGCTACCAGAACAAAAAGGCAAAACAAAACAAAACAAAACTTTTATTGAGTGTCAACAGCAGTACTCTCAGAAAGGAATTTTTTAAACAGGCAGGAGGAAGTGCACAGGAAGTTCTTCAGCCACATACAGTATTTGACATCACTGACTTGCTTGAGAAACAGGTGGGGGGCACCAGAGCAGGGCACCGAACTGCCCACAGCATCACAGGCTGCACAATGTGGCCAGTTTTGCTTAGGAAAAGCCCCTGAATGTTGGCAGTTAATATTTACTAACCTGTGTTGTGTGATGATAAACATTTTTGCACAGGTGTTATTTCTCCTAGTGGCACCGGCCTCTTAGACAAGTTGGTTGGAGAAGTCCAGAGAGGGTCCTACTCCACTTTGGATGCAAAACAAACTCATCCAAATTGGAGGGAGATCTCCTGACATGGTCCCCAGCTTGCCTTTCCATAAAGATCTGCTTTGGTAGCACTCCCTTATTTTTATGGACTCATTCATTTGACAAGCATCTGTTATGTTCCAGGCACCATTCCAGGACTCTGCCTCCAGCAGGACAGAACAGGCTCAAACTCCTGCCCCCAAAGCACTTACACTCAGTGGCATGAACACAGACTGTCACAGCTGGAGCCTGTCATATTCAGACGTTACAAACTCGAATGGCTGTAGGAGCCAGGCTGGAAGTGAAAATGCACGAAGGTGACAAGAAGGGGTGGTGACTATAGCAAACCAGAGAATGTGTTCCCAAAGGCGTCCAAATACAGTTTTTAGAACACAGTATAGTCTAAACAAAACACTTTTGGGACAGGAGGCCTCCTGCAGCTGCTGTTCAATCCTCCAGTGTCCTCAGACCAGAAATCAAGGCCCAGAAAGGGTCCATGCCTTGCTCAAGCTCATATAACCAGGCCGTGACAGAGCTAAGGCTGGATTGCAGCTGTCCTGGCTCTGGGCTTTTTTTTTTTTTTTAAACAATGCATGACACCCTGTGGTCAGCTCCTTGAGGCGTCTCAGAAAGTTACTAGTGTTTGTCATGATCTTGCTGAACATCTCATCCATTCTCTCAACAATTATTTATAGGGGACTGGGGATTTAGCTCAGCAGTAGAGCTCTTGCTTAGCAAGCACAAGGCCTTGAGTTCGATCCCCAGCACACCTCCCCCCAAAAAACGAAAACAAAAACAAAAATATCCCAATTATTTATAAACCTCTATCATGTACTGAACTCCAAGAAAAGCTTAAGATTGTTAAACAAGTCCAATGTCAGAAATGTGCCTTAGCTTCCCAGAGTTTAAGAACAGACTGCCTCCGTAATCTAGATATGTAATTAGTAGGAAACAATAAATTCCTCTTTTCCCCTTTGAGCACTTCCCGGGCAGTAGTTACGACTCTCCGGGCCTGGATGCACACATGCGCTCAACCCAGAGAAGAAATAAATGTAATGTCACATAACTGATGTCATGTGTCCTTTAAAATTAACCTACCCTGACAATTGGCATAAAAGGATTACTGTGGAATAGTGAGCAGGCGCACAGTAGGTTCTCAGTACATACTTGGCAGAGTGACTGTAAGTGTTTGTGAATTATACGATCTCAGCTGCTAAGCAGATGCGTTTGGCAGATCTCAGAATCTCAGCAGTGTCACGGTCAAGTGCCAGGATGATCCATTCATTGCACAAATACTGCTGCAGCACCTGCCGATCAAGCAGAAGACTGCTCGAGTGTGTGCAGAAGTGCTGTCGCGTTCCAGGATCAGTGTTTATGAACCAAAGGAAGTTGGAAACAATTTTTTCTCAGTATTTCCCAGAAGTATATTGTGATCCTTTAGGAAATAGCCATAAGTAGATCTCTGAGGTCAGAAATTCAGTTTATACTACCTGGCTCAGCTGAAAGACAAATAGCCAAAGGTATGACCTACGCGTCATGATTAATGGTTTGGCAGGATGGTCAGGGACTCTGGGAGAAACCTAGCGGGGAAGCTGGTGATCGGGAGTTCTGGGAAGAGGATCGCGGATGTGCATCTCTGAATGGACACAGAGTGTAAACACATTCGTATTCCAATTTTCATGGAAAGGTGATCTCAGGCAGATAGGATGACTTATTCTGTAGACATCAGTCATCCTCTTTCCAACCTGTTTTTATCGCTACCCAGTGAGCGCTTAAACGAAGTGGCCATGTGGCAGGATGGAGGTTACACGCGGGCTCAGCAACATTGACTTCCACTGAAGGCTGATCTAACTGTAACCACAGCTGAGTGTCTAATCTGCCGATAGCCCTTGAGCCCCTAATATGCCGTAATTCCCCAAGAGATCAGCCAGCTACTTGTGGACAAGTTGATTACATTGAACTATTTCCATAATGGGAGGGGCAGCACTTTGTTCTTTTAGAATAGACACTCTTTTTGCCTTCCTTGCCTGTGATGTTTCTACCTAAACCACTGCCTGTGGACTTAGAGATGCTAAGTCCACCGTCACAGTATTCCACACAACACTGTGTCTGACCAAAGAATTCATTTCATACCAAATCAAGTCGCGAACAATGAGTGCATACTCACGGAATTCACTGGTCTTACCATGTTCTCCCATCCTCTTAAAGCACCTAATTCTCTAGATTAGTGGAACAACTTTTTAAAATCTCAGCTATGATGCCAGCTTAGGTGAATGAGGAGATCAAAGAATTAAGATCACAAGGAATGTAATCATTCTGTACTGCAAACATGTACTAATAAAAATAAAAATTTAAAAAAATAAAATACATATTTATGTTGGTTTATATACTAGCTAAATATTTTTTCTTCCTGTATTTTGCCTCTGTTTCACCTACCCTAAAATGTATTAAATAGTAATTAACTTTATATACCAATACTTAAATTACAAGATATTGGAAGAGGATTAGGAATATTAGAAGAATTAGTATCACCCTAAACAAAAAAGGGACATTGAATCCTTCTCCAGAAAAGGAGTCAGTGTATTTTTGGTTATATGTGTGATGGTTGTATCGCGTCATTAGAAGCATGAGTGTATTATGGTTTTCATTTGGATATATAAACTCATATATAATGTGAGTTGACCAGGGACTGTGACATCTTTATAATGTAGCAGCTTAGCCAGAGTGAATTTCATCTCCCAGAATTTTATTCCCCGTGTGTACATTGTTCCAGTGGGTCACAAGACAGGGTCCTGTGTGAGATCCAGAGGGCGGAAGAGAAGCAGCAGCCATTGCTACTGATCTGCTTCACCTGACTGTCGCGGTTTGGCAGCTGGGCTGGAGCTGCCCCTTTCTCCTGGGCCTTTCTCCAGCCTCATGGATTCCTGGTGGGGTGCAGGGCCCAGATCTGACAAAGGATGTCAGCTTCTGCAGATACTCATACCACCAAGGTCAGAGCAGGTAAAACTACCAGTAGTTCTGTGGTTGGTTTCTAGCTTACCCTCACTCTGTCCTGCTTTGGACCTTTCTACCCTGCAGACTTCAGACTATTTACCCTGCAGACTTCTTCAGTGGCTGCTTCACTTACAGGTCACAGTCCTATAAAGACTCCTCAGTCAGCCACCACAACTGCTTCCATCATGTATCCGTGACAAAACTCTCTCACACACACCCTTGTGCTTTTGTCTTCTGACTCAGTCCTGACTGATACAGGCGTTTATTTTGTTCACAAGCATTAGTTCAAAGGTGAGCAGCCCAGGCGGGCAGAACAGCTCTCTCTACAGGGACACCCGGGGACTCGTGTTCCCTCCACTGTACCGTGTGTGCCGTGCTCTCAGGACACTGTTTCTGCCCCATTAAAGCTGAGTCTCCTCATCTAAATGCCAGGCAGCAGGGCGGGCCAAGAGGGTCGGGCTTCAAAGGCCCTGTGCTGGACGTGATGTGTCGCTTCTGCCCACATTCTGTAGTGAGAACTTCATCATACAGCCTCACCCCATTCCAGGAAGACTGGGAGATGAGCGCTAGTGGCAAACCACATACCCAGGGCTGAAGAGAAAAGAGAATTTGGTGACAGCTAACTGCTTATATACACAACACACTGGTTTCAGTAGTGTGAATATTACGGTATATAATAGGTAACAGTAAAATTAATACATTTTAATATGATTAAAATTAAATATAAGCTATATAACTATATAACTTCATAATTACACGTAAAAGAAGCAAACAAACAAATTATGTGTACCACAGTATTATGATATCCCCAGTATTCACACTATGCTACATATGTGACATACGTAACTCTTTCTATATTATATATATACATACAACTATTATGCATATATAATTTTATATACTATAATCCTGACTCCAAGTCCAAAAAATAGTACAAAAGAACCACTACAATGGAGCCGAGTTACTCTACACACAAAACCCAGAAACGGTCCAGTGCTAGGAGAAATGGAATTGAATGTTTCCAGATTTAAGATTCTTTGTGCCAATAAATAAATAAATAAATAAATAAATAAATAAATAAATAAACTACTACTGTAACAAAAACCTCGGGAACTTTCCCGAGTAAAAATCATAACTGATCATGAGCTGTCGCCTCCAGGATTCAGTTACATGCTGCCTTACTGACTGAATGCCTCACTAATTCAAATGACTTTGTTTGAGATTCTCTGAGATTCAATATCCTAGAACACACCCACCCTCGACTGGATCCAAGAGAGGTTCGGGTCCTATGTTCCTTCTCAGCATGTCAGGAAATGTGTGCTCCGATTAAGTAATCTCATTTTAGAGTTAACTCTGTGCCAAGAAAATAAACAATATATCTTTCACAAACACATCCACTGTGGTGTATAAAAACTTTTATTTTCTGGGAGGCTGCTCTTGTTATTTGTACATATAATAAGAGCAGAGCTGGAAAAATCCTGTTTTCTTTAGCATTTAATGGCTTTGGAAACTATGAGGAAGCCATCTGTCCAGCATAATGACAGAGCTCTGTGAACTAGTGAATATCAAAGATCGGCAGACAATTCCCCCGAACCTGCAGCTCTACAGCCACGCTTCACTCAGTGCAAGGAGATGTTTCCACTCAGTCTTGAGCTGTGTAAAATGAGTTGCAAGAGGGTCTGGTGCAGATTGCAGACTAAATATTGTCATGCTTTCAGCACATTTCAAGGGATTAGGGACTGCACACAAGGACTTCCGAGATCAAGTTGCCATCCTGGGAAGTCAGAGGGCGCACTGACGTCCCAGCGCCTGGCTGTCTGAAGGACTCACGGGGGAACGTGGAACACTGGAGGACTCCTCCTTGGAAGTCTCCGCCCCTCCCCAGAGGACAGCTCTGGGCACGGGCCTGGTGCAAGGGTGGTGCCCTCACCGTCCCAGCATGCCATTATGCTCACAATACCAGTGACCCCCCTACCCGGCCCACAATGCTGCCAGTCTTCTTCATGCTGGTGTGTATGCTGCTGCAACCCCAAACTCCCCATTGTCCCACAGACCCAGCTCCAGTGTCCCTTCTTCCAGGAAGCTCAGACAGATAATTATGGTCTCTCTCATTTTTTCTTACTATTTCCCTGTTGGGAACATTAAAGCAAGAAACCCTATTAATATTGTTTATCTTACATTCCCCTGTGTCCTGGCTTGTATCCAGACTCCCTCCCCCCAAGCCTCATAGGTGGCCTCATAGGCCTTTGGGAGTGACTGGATCATGGGGCTGGGGACGCAGGTAGATGTGGAGACCCTGGGTTCAGTCCACACTACAGAGAATGAGAGCGAGAGGGAGCGAAAAGGAACGAGAAGGAGCGAGGGAGAGTGGAGGGAGTAGGGGGGGGGCCCTGATGTTCCTTGGCTGTGCATAAAATAGAATGCACTAGTGAACGTTCGCTGGTAGTAACACATGGCAGCCCTCCACCCTTAGAACTGGGGCAGGACATTCCCTTCAGGGACGTATGCCAGGAGAGCACCAGGGTAAATAGCACCAGAGAAGAAAATGTCACAGACCTTCAGGGAAAACTTTGAACGCCCTCAGAGCAAGAGTTGGCTTCACTCTGCCCAGTATTAGGGTTCGGCTGGAAGACAGCAACAGACATAGCAAACTGGCATACTCTGTGTCCCCACCCCCAGCACTACTGCTCGGGAGGGACTGACGGAGGCGACAGCAGAGCACTCTGCAGTGGGAATCAGGAGGACCATCTCTAAGTCCTGCTTCTACTGCTATTTGTGTGACTCTGTCATCCTCTTCACTTCCTTGAGCCTCAGCTTTCTCACCTTTAAATGGGGCCTACAGTACCTGCCCAATCACTGTATCACAAGGTGCTACGTTCTAAGCAAGTTAATTTCCACAAACTCTTTTAAAAAGCACCATTACCAACATACAGCTCAGCTCCCACTACTCTCTTGCAAGCTTTGTCCTCGTCAGCCCAGCTGGACTTTTCTCTGGTCTACAAGCACACTGTGCACACCCCGACTTTGCTCGCATGATCTCTCACCTGTGGCCAATCTGCCTGTGAAAACTCTACTCCTTGCCTAACACCATCAGTTATGTTCCCTGGACGGTAGTGCCTCTGACATGGTGTGAAGAGGTAACTTCTCCTGTGTGACCTCCTTCCCAAACCCATAACCCGAGTTTAACCCTAAGAAAACATCACACTGTCTGAGACCGGAGGACACTCTGCAGTACGCCTGGTTGGTACTCCTCAAGATGGTCACTGTCATGGGAATAAGTAGAGACGGAAACCATCAGAGACCCGAAGAGACTGAGGAGCCATGACAACTAAATGCACTAGAGTCGCCCGAACTGGATCCTGGAACAGCAAGAAAACATTAATGGAAAAACTGGTGGCATTCAGAAAAGTATAGAGTGCATTTAACAGTGATGTGCCAAAGCTGATTTCTTAGTTTTGACAAATGCACTGTGGAATGTAAAGAACAGAGGCTGTTAAGTGAGGGGTATGTGGGACCCTCTGAACTATTTTTGCAACCTTCTGCATATCTAAGAGTGTCCAAAATTTAAACAACTATTTTTTTTTTAAAGAAATCCTACTTCTTCTTCAAGCTTCACCCACATACCACCTCCCTTGTCATGCCTGATTGAATCTTCCACCTTAGTTCTACCTTGCCATCTTCTAAACTCTCCTAATGCTTTGCTTTCTTCTTAACTGGAAGCTGCAGGTTATAATTATATGTTTACTCTTCTAAATACCCACCCTGAACACACTGATATATTATCAACTTGAAGGTGACATTTTAAAAAATTCATAGGGTCTAGCAGAGTTCCTGACACACAATAAACATCTGGTGTTTATGGATGGATGGATGGAGAGATGGATGGATGGATGGATGGAGAGATGGATGGATGGATGGAGGGAGGGAGGGAGGGAGGGATGGAAGGATGGAGGGAGGGATGGATGGAGGGATGGATGGAGGGATGAATAGATGGATGGAGGGATGGATGGATGGATGGATGGATGGAGGGATGGATGGAGGGAGGGAGGGATGGATGGAGGGAGGGAGGGATGGATGGAGGGAGGGAGGGATG